>JAOUZG010047704.1:4153745-4190432 GCA_026289955.1 Argiope argentata | reverse complement strand
TATCACAGACATCAAAATATTTCATTCTTTAACAACAAAGATTTGTTTTCCATTCCATATCAAGCTTTCATTGCAAAGGAACAAAATGGTATCGTAGATGTGTTTTATTTTTAAAAATATAAATCACAAGTTGGTTCTATAATATGTAAACAAAAATATTTCCACACAAATTTAGATTTATAATATACTCAATTATTATCCTGTAAATTATCAAACAAGGTAATTAAATTAATGCTTCTTAAAATATTTAAGAAATTATAAAAACACTTATAAAAGAGAAATATAATTAATCATTAGTTAAAGAGATATGTTTAAAATAAAAAACAGGATTTTTTTCAATTACAAGTATAATAATTTTAGTCAAATCAAAAATGTAGAATACAATCCACTTTACTTACTTCTAAAATTAAGATAAGGGATATGTATGAGGGCAAACTATTACCCAACTTTGATCTTCTGACCATGAGGACACATTCTGATCTAATTATTAAAGTAAGGCTAAGCACATCAGGCAGGCATGTGGTACCAATTGTAGGTATCTATGAATATAATGAAATTAATGTAGACATTTTGTGTTCAAAGGGTAGTGAGGCAAGTTCTTAATTATAAATTCATACAGTAAAAAGTTGTCAAATGTCACATCTGTATTGTAATCTGATAAATATTCTTATTCTGGCTCAAAAATTCATAAAGATCAAAGGTGCTATATACTCCAAATGGAGTTGAATGTCAAAGTAGAACATATGGTAGCTAACTTCTTAACTCAGACCTTAAGGTGTTTCGGTAATATAATGCTTAAAGTAAGGCCTCGCTAACTGAAAATCAGACACAATCCAGATCTGGTTTACCTGTTAAAGATTTGTCAATATTTTAAATCCCTAAGAAATCTGATTTTTATAAAAAGCCTCTTTTCTAACATAATGTTAAGTTTTTTGGTTAAATTAATCAACAATGACAACATTTAAATTAAGAAGAAGAAAAAAAGATTTTAAAGCCATTTTAATAGGGAGTTAATGTTAATCTAAATAAAGTAGTAAATAATATATAGATTGAAAAAATACCTTTAAAACAAATATAATAGAAATCCCATTTCAAAACCAGCAATTATTAGTGTTTTAAACAGTAGAATTATGTGTTTGAATTATGCACTAATTTTTAAATCTTGAAATTAGTTTTTTTCTAAACCTCCCACTACAATGTGGTGCCACTGACATGGTAACAATGAGCTCATGATAAATTTCATTACAGAATCCTATTTTAGAATCATTATTTGTAAGCAAAAGTAGTGAAAAACAATCAACACTGTTATATTCAAGTTTACTAATTATTTAAAATTGATTTTCTTTTTACTTTTTATTTATTAATGCTTAAAAAATAAGGCCTACAAACTGAAATGCATTCATTTGCCATTAACCTTTACAACTTTAAAGTTGAAAAAACAAGGTTGCAAAAAAAAAAAAAAAAAAAAAAAAAAAAAAAAAAAAAGACACAGGGCGTAATTTTACTATAATATGTCAACTTTTGATGAAGAAAAGAAACCCCTTGTATGCTTGAAATGCAGATATCTGTAATGGTAAAATTAAGTATTTTGTGATCATTAAAAAGTGTACATAATCAAATAATTTTTTTCAAATTATCAATTTAATTTCAAATTTAAGACTCTTAAAACTTATTAATGATTTATTTATAGATTAAATGTTAATATCTTGAAAAGGCATGTTCTTATTTATTTATTGTGACATCACAGCATCTACATTTATGAAAACTTATATTTATGCACATTTAATTATATTAAGCTTGCTGTTGATAAGTACTATAACAACTAAGTGGATGTAATGAACCAGGAATCTAATCAACTAAACTTAAAGTATAACCCTAATATTTTAAATTTCATAGAACTTGTATTTTAAAATCAATTTTTAAGCAATCAGGGAAATAAGCTTTTTTTTTTTTTTAAAAAAAATTCAAACTGATTTTGATTTTTAATTTCATAGCAATAATTACAACTTCTTAACAGTATTTCTCTACTCTAAACTATATAAATTTTGCTAACGGTAGGCATTTTTACTTACTGTACTTTTTTTTTTTTGGCATTTAATTAACGATTCTTCAAAATTAAAACTATATATATATATATATATATATATATATATATACAGAGAGAGAGAGAGAGAGAGAGAATACTCTTTTCAGTCACTCAAAAGAACCAAAAAATCCTACAATTCAGTATTAAATCAAACATTCTCAGGCATCATTCAGACAGGATAATTTGTTATACCAGCAATTGTGCAAGGATGGACGTCGAGTAAATGGAATGGAAGACAGTATTTCGAACCTGCAGAATATACGAAGGGCAAGTAGAATATATTTTTTATGAGTAGATAAAGATAGGAAAGGATGCTTGTTTGAAATTTTGTATGGAGAATGGTTTGATTGCTTCTTCCTGAATTCTCTTTCTTCTTTTGATTATATATTGTTTCTGTTATCTGCACAGTCCTTATGCTCCTTATGATAGCGAAGCTACTAGATTCCCGCTCCCGCTGCTAGCAAAGCCATAGGATGATTTTTTAAGTTAAAAAATTCTGTCTGGTGCCTTCTATGGATGTCAAAGGCATTGCATGCTCTAAAATTTACTCTGCACCCAACAGACTGGCTTTACCAGTATGAAAAAAAACCAATAATCATCACTAAAAAATCATAATTATATTGCAGAAAGTGATAACCATAACTATTCCTCAGAAGTCCTTGTTTATTTTGTCTGCCATCTTTATTAGTGACTTGCATCCTCAGTGCAGCAAGGAGCATATTAAACTTAACTTTTATCTCTAAGCAGAATCAAATTAAATTGAGAATTGTTCAAGCAAGCAAGAAAGAAAAAAAAATGAGAATACTTCAAAAGTCACTATCACATCAATAGAGCATTCAAATTATCATGTTAATCCTTAGAGAACAAGGACTCTAAAGTTTGTATATTAAGTTTCATCTATAACCATAACAGATTGAGAAGCTTTCTTTTTATTTTATCCCTCTTCAATAAAATAAATTACACATCCCACTAAAATATTTCAGCCCTAAAAGTATTCTTCCTTTTCAGATACTCGGAGTAAAAAGATGCCAGTTCAGTTTCTATGAAAACTGTCATTCTGATTTATGTAGCAAACTGAAAGACAATAAATACAATATAAATTTTTAAAACTATTGAAAAAAATTATGATGTGAGTAATTATATTTACTATTACCAGCATTGCATTTCTGTTTATAATTATCTCAGCATTTAAAAATCAAATTCTAATTTAAGTATTAGTTTTATGGGCATTTATTTTAGCATAAAAAAGTGTAACATGTTTATTAAAATTATTTGGGAAGATCTTTATTTGAAATTTAAAATAACACAAAGAAGTTGACAGAGATATAAATTTCTAGATGAAAAAATTAGTTTAAAATCAAAAATGAAATTCAGGTACATCAAGAATGAGAGGTATGTTTTCATTAAAGATATACAAGATAAATTTTAACCCTTCTTTGCATGATTTTTTTAAAAAAAATAAATTAGGGCAATAGAAGTCATGTTCTATGTTAAAGGGATAATATCTGCGAAATCCTGGTATAAATATATAGTATGAAATAATTAAAAAAAAATAGTATGAAGGAAATATCCATCATTATTTAAATGTACACGTTAAGCTCAGTGCAAAATATTCGATGTCCCTCTCTTATAAATTCCTCTTCTCATTATCGCTTTCATTAGAAAGAGAAAAAATATCTCATATTAGTTATAAAAAATATTAAAGAAATCCCCGTTTCTTATAACCACAACGAATAGCGGAATAAGTTCAAATATAATAATTTTGACATTTTGTTTTTTTTATTTGTTATTATTATTTGCTATGCTCCTTATTACATAACAGTCATGAGAAAAATTGCCAGTAAAAAAATTTACCGTATACCTCTTCTGAGTACAATTTTTGCTCACTAAATTTTATGATGGAAATTTCCATCATCATGTAAAGAAGGGTTAAAGTTTAAAAAATGTAAATTCAATCTGATAACAGAAACTGTGCAGGAAAACATTTATTCAATGCCATTTCTCAAGTAACAATTCAAATTTCTTATTACATCATTGAAACAATTTGATAAGAAATCATTAATTTCAAGAGTACTGACAAGAGAAATTAATTTCAAGGAGAAAAAGATATAAAATTTAAAAAATAAAGGTATTATTTGAAATTTTAAAAAAATCTTTTTAACTCAAATACATTATTAGTGAGAATTTAAAAGATTTTTATTATCAGTGAAAATTTTAAAGAAGAATGATTTATAAATTCACGCATTTGTTAAAAACATTCATCTCAACTGAAGATGATTCAAATGTCTTTTCAATTTAATATTTCCTTAATCATGCAATTCAAGGTATTCTACTTGAGTTTATTGTATGACTTATTTAGCCTAAAACAGAAAAAAAAAATCTAATATTTAAAAAAAAAATCAGATTTCATTGTCTTATTTGAAATATATATATATATATATAGCTGTTTTTTGACAATTCATCTAGATGAATAATATGGCTTTTGCTATGGCACTACTTTCTGATGAAACAGATTTCCTCTATCAAAAACTAAATATGCTCAGCCAGCATTTTTATTTTACTCTAGCTTAACTTTCATCAAAAATCAATTTGATATTAAAAAAATTGGTATGTTTTTCTCTCGAATCAAATGCTGACTTTTTGATGAAAAATATAGATCTGGCCCTTTCTTACTAGAATTCACTTAATGTTTTTTTTAATGATGCACAAATCAAAATTTGTATGTGTGTGTGTGTTTTCTTCTTCAGTTGGATGTTTAAGATTCATATAAGAAGTTACAAGTACTCAGCGAAAGAAGATGATTCAACCCTCATTCTCTGAAAAAACCTGATTAAGAGTTTAGTTATGACAATCACTTTTGCAAATGAGAAATCAGAATCAACAGTATAACAGAACTAAGGACACTCTCCAAAACTTTCAGATCGATTGCACTGCTTGAAGTATAATGTTTTACCTCTTATAACTTCTACATGTGTTCAAAAAAGAACAATGATTTTTAAGAATGTTTTTAAAAAATCACAAGCCATTACATAAACCTTAAAGATGAGAAGGAAGGATAAAAATTGTCAAATTAAATAACAATATTGAATACAATCCTATTATTATTCTACAATCCATTTTTTAATTGTACTTTTCAACATCTTGAAATGCATTCATCTGTAAGCAGCCATATGCCACTACCTTCTAATGCTGGATATATTATACTGATACATTTTTTCCCCTGTTTATAGAATTTTCAATTAGAGTGATTTATATATGTTAGCAAGCATGTGTAGAAATAACCTTAAAAGCATGAGAGAAAAAGATACAATAAAAAGCACAAAAATAGTGATACCAGCATATAAATAACTAGAATAAGGTCAAGACATGCTCAAACAATATATATTAGAAATGTGCTGCAGCAGTTCGATTTTAAAATATGTTTATCTTACAGAGGTCGGGGATGTACGGGCAAATCACTGATTAGAAAGCAAGCATATGGATGCTAGATGACAAGCATTGGTATGTTAGCTATTTTATGAATTTTGTATGAACTGCGCCGATTTCTGAAATTATAAGAAAATATCTGAGAACACAAAACTTTTAAAAATACATTATTTCTAACAAAATGAACTTCTTCCCTGATTATTTTCTAACAAGATGAACTTCTTGCACGATTATTTTCTAACAAGATGAACTTCTACGATTATTTTTTTTAACAAGATGAATTTCTTTTACAATTATTTTCTTGAAAGATTAATTTGTAATAGATAACTACAATGGTGGATGTATCCGACAAAGATGCATATGCTTTCTGATGAAAAATATGAAAAAGAAAATAGCATTACGATAATTGAATTCAAAACCTATGTATAAGTATCTAGCAAATAACAAATGGCATCCAAAGTGCTGCCTAATTTTTGAATGCATTGCTTTTAATTAAAAAACTGATAAATATAACTTTTTAAAATTCTTTATTAAAGAAATAATAAAACGAAATCACACAAAGGGAAACATATTGAAAGTGATTAACTATCTTAAAAATTTAATCTAGCCTTTAAATGCCTACGTGTCATTCTTAATGGGTCTGTAATAAGTTTTTGGTTTTGATAAATATATTCAAAAGTAATAGTAAATCTTTAAAACTATACCCGTTCATCAAGGCATCCTTGTTTACACCGTGAAGTTTTTCCAGGAACACATTTATGCTTTGACAAGTTAATGCGATCACTTCACTTCTTATGTGAAAGAAAGAAATCATAGTGCGAGAAGAAGGTGTTTTTTTTTTTTAAATTAGAAATTTCATTGTTTATTGAAATAGAATTGCGTTACGGATTATTAATTTGTATCAATGATGTTGGAAAGATTCAATAAGGCCATAGAGATAATAATGACTTCTGCCGTCGCCGTCCAGAGATAAAGTCTCAGTCACAACCACCGATAACAAGGTATCTGCAGTCTTACAGCCTTCACATCACAACGAGACGTTACACTTCATTTCTTTGTATGTACTTGAGTGTCAGATGAAATTACTTTTCTCTTGTTAATAGCCTTTAGTATACATCCATATCATGCAATTCAACACACATATAGAATTCATTAATAATTTTAAAAATTCAGTCCCTTTCCATACCACCCAGGGGGTACGCGCTTGGAATGTATTATGTTTCTTGCATTATTTGCAAGGCAGGTTTTTCGGTAAGCTATCTCCCTTCAATTTAATACTATTTATTTCAGAAAAAAAGGAATGAAAAAAATTGTTTCCGAGTTTCTAAACAAATACATATAAATATTGTTTTATGAATATTTGCTTCAAGTAAGCGATAAAAACAATATTTAATGAAACAATATTCAGTTCTATGGAAACTTTCAAAAAAAAAAAAGAAAAGAAAGAGGAAGAAATTTTTAAAACATTAGAAGAGCTTTCTTTGGCTGCCATTTAACTATATATATCATCCTTACTTTTTGTTAGAAATAACTTTACTAAATTTGTCAAGTTTTCTATTTTTTCAGCTTTAGAAGAGCTTTCAAACTTTCACTGTCATTTAATTTTTTACAAGAATTATTCAATAATAAATTTATTGCAGACCACAGACGGCGGCAGCTATTTTCCGACGTGGGAGGAGCAAGATATATCTGATGGGGGGGGGGGAGGGGACAAGTGACATTTCTCAAATTTATCCTCCAGGTATCACATAAAAATAAATTATACATTTTAAGAATAATTGGCTTATATCTTTATCTATACTTATAATAAAGCTGTGTGTGTGTGTGTGCGTGCGTGCGTGTGCGTGTGTTGGTGCTCTACAGACCACACCGTTCGGCCTACAGTTACCAAATTTGGCGAGTGTATACCTTGGGAGTTGGGAATGTGCACTTAGGAGCCCTTATTTTGAATTAAAATTTTAATTAATTAAAAATTAAGTGAAATATTGATGTTTTCTTGCTATCACTTCCGAAAATATTACAGAGCAAAATTTATTTTTGCATCAAGTTAAAACTCAGAAAATTGTCTTTTCAATGGTATTGATGTTTTGACCTACAAATAAAATTTCTATTTTTAATAATTTTTTTAAAAAAAAATTTAATTTAATTGTATTTTTTTACAATTTATTTCATATAAAAAACATTTTTTCTGCATGAGCACATCAAATATTCACCTTTCAATAACGTGTTGCCATTACATTTACAAAACCTGATAAAAAATTAAGTTCATTATTACCACAAATAAAACTTATAAAAATGTAATTTTTAGCATGTGATTATATGAAATGAAATCAATAGGAAATGTTATATTTTTTTAAACTATAAATAAAAGAAAAAGTTTTTTTTATGATTGTTAGTAATACCAAAATTACTAATTTAATGAAACAATTAAAATAAATAAAAATACAGAATAAAAATATAATTTAACTTGCACGAGCACGATGTGCTTCAATGAGGAAAAAATTAGCTTCTATCAACGTGTTGTCATCATGTTGACAAAAGCTCAAATTAAAAAGTAAATCATTTCTGGAGTCTTAAATGCATTGAATTTAATACAAAATAATAAAAAAATAAAACATTTTAAAAATTTTAAAAAATTGAAATCCACTATCACAAATGTTAAGCTATCATGTGAAAGCCTTATTATTTTTAAAGTCATTTTTTATCTGAAATAATTTAAATCATTATGCAGTTTTAACCGATTTGAAACAATCACGTGATTATCAGATTTCACGTGCGTTGAAATTAAAAAAAAAATGACTTTAAAAAAACTTTAAATCGGTCGAGCTCCAATACTTTTGACTTAAAGCCATTTTTTTTCTCGAAAATACGTTTTAAATTGGTTTAAAATGGTCGCGTGACTATATTGTTATGTAATCTTTAATTTTCAGAAAAGCAGCGTTTTTTTTTCTCTCCATCTCAGAATTTTAATGAATCATGCCGAAATTTTTTAAAAAAGCATCTGCTTTTTTTATTTGGTGGCTTGTAATTATTAAAAACTAATTACATTAAATAATTATTTGGACTGCTTATTAAACAAATGTATATATGCTTACAAATATTTTTGATATAGAGACGGCAATAATTTTTTAATGGAAAGAAGAGCAATAAAGGGAATGTAAAATTTAGAGCATAAATATCGCAATAAATAAGATATATCACTTAATTTGCACATTATTATTAAAGTCTCAATAAAATAATTTCCAGAACAATAGAAAATAATTATTGATTTATTATTATTATGATGATGATGTCGTGTCCACTTTTACCACGGAAAGAGGGGTGCAGCAGCTTCTGAGGGTACGGACCCCGGAGCACTCGAGAGCAGAAGTCTGACTTCTAGCTCATAAAACTTCTCATTCATAAAACTGTCTTCTAGCTCATGAAACACCCACCCACACGCTTGCACAGCCCCTTTTTACAGGGGGGCACATTCACACATCTCACAGATAGAACACAGAAGAACAACCATGCCAGAACCGGGACTCACAGAACACGAGGAAGACGCGCTACCTCTGTGCCAGAAAGCCTGCTATTGGTTTATTATATTACACGTATGTACATATACATATTAACCATTAAAATATGTATCATTTTCATACTTTAATGTAATTGTATCCTGCTTTTAGGATATAATTCATTAAAATTTTTAATTATCTTATTCAAATGAAGATTTTTGGATCCTTTTTTTTTATGAACTCCTAATATCATTAGGCTTTTTAGAGTTTTTTCTAGCATTGTAGCTCTCAAGTAGTTTTTGACTATACGCATAGCACTGAAACTTCTTTCGCACGTGCATGTTGAAATAGGAATAGTACAGGCAACTTTTAGTAAGTGATTGAGTTCAAAGAAGGCTTCAGAAACCGATGAAACGTATTTTTGGAATTTCCAGCAAAGTAGTAGTTTTTTTGGAGTTCTTTCGTTTCATAACCTTTTCCATATTTTTCAATTCTATCGACAAATAATCGATGTTTGCTCCATAAATCTGAGCGGAGACAAGGAGGTTCTCCTCCTCTAGGGAATTCGGAATCCAGAAACTCGAAATCTCAAGTTTAACATAATAGACTTGTAATCGCTGTAGAATCTGCGTTCTATTTCAGCCAAAATCAGTATAAATCGTGTAAAAAATTATTTAGATTTAACTATGCGTCTATCTACAAATAAGCATTTCATCATATTTTCAAAAATAAAAATACTAGCTGTCGAGTTTGCAATCAATTTTTCATTATATATTTTCCAATTTAATGTCATTTTATTTTGTTTTATACAATCAATGATAACATAAAAGAAAAAAACTAAATTTACCTTCGATATATATCATAGCTGTTGACTTCTTCTTTCTCTGCAGGAGATTCTACTAGGTAGTCTTTTTAATACACTGGCGGACAAAATTAAGAGATGGAAGGCATTTTCACACATTTGTCGGAAAATATCACATAAAACCTGGACAGCTGGTTGCCATATAATGGCGTCACTGAGATGAGTTTACTTATTTTTGTGGGCGTTGTTAAGCCAACAGGAGGTATAAAAGTCTGCACCCAGCTGCTCAACTCATCCCACTCTACAACACAGTAGCAATTTATATTGTGTTACTTGAATAATCTTGTTGATTTTTGGTTGAAATGAGTTAACATCATCGTTTAGATGAAGGTATGAGGTGGAGAATCGTGGGTAGACTTGAGGCAGGGCAGTCCCAAGCTCTGATTGCTAAGGAATTAGATGCAATTCCAAGTGTTGTTTCGAATTTGTGGAATCAGTTTAAAAACAGTGGTAGTGTCCAGAAGACCAGGATACGGTCGTCCGAGAGCAACAACGCCCAATGAAGACCAGTAATTGTTACTTACAGCCAAGTGCCAGAGAACGTCTACAGCGACACAACTGTCTAAAGACCTCGCTGCTGCCACATGAACATTAGTTTCAAGGAAAACAGTTGAAGCAGGCTTGGTGACAGAGGGTTGTATGTCAGGAAGACCACCATTTCCATCCCACTCACACCTTTCAACAAAAGAGAGCGTGTACAATGGTGCAGACAGCTTCAACACTGGACACAGCTCCAATGGGCTAATATTCTCTTCACGGATGAGTCCAGATGCCGTCTACAACCGATTCTCAGCTAATAGTCATATGGAGAGAGCCTGAGACCCAATACCATCCCAGTAACATCATGGAAAGAGACCATCATGCTGTTGGATGACTAATGGTTTGGACATGTATCAAGCAAGATACCCACACACCACTCCATATGTTTGACAATGGTTCCGTGAATGCCCAGAGGTACAGGCATGAGATCCTACAACCTTATGTGAATATTTTCAGAGGTGCTGTTGGCACTGAATTCGTTTTTATGGAAGACAATGTTCTACCACATGGGGCTGTCCTGTTTGAGGAGTATCCGGAAAGCGAAGATATTCATCGAATGGATTGGCCAGCCAAATCCCCTGACCTTAACCTCATTGAACATGCTTGGAAGGGTGTTCTTAGAAGGGTTATTGCGATACATCACTCCTCACCCAGAACCATTCCGGAGTTAAAAACTGCTCTGCTGGAAGAGTGGGAGGGTCTTCTGCAAGCACTCCTTAACTCTCTTATTAACAGTATGCATACTTGTTGGCATGCTGATTATCTGTCAGAGGTGACAACACACCATACTAGAGGCGACCACATACCAGAGAAGCCTCACTTTCATTGCCATCTTTTATTATGAAATTTAGTCCACATTGGACTGTTGGCAATAACTCTTGCCAATGAATGGTATATTAGTTTTTGCTTTGCACACATTATTGTCATAACATATTTCATTTATTTTTATCCAGTGTTTCTCGAGATATTTGGGAAAATGCCTTCCATCTCTTAATTTTGTCCACCAGTGTAAGAGGGCAGTTTTTTAGGACTTTTTTTTTCATCCTCCTCAAGCTCCATTTCGTGACAAATCAGTGTTGCTTATCCCACATGTTTTTTAATGATGAATTTTTCCTCATTTTTATTAAATAATCTTTTAAAGTGCCCAAAAGAATTAAGGCTTCAGAATAATATAGTTTAGGATCTTGAAGTAAATCAGAGATCGTTTTTGATAACTGAAATATTGTCCTTAATGCGAAGATCAACTTGATAATGGACGATTTAAATTGATATATTAATCCTTGTGCCTCCACTATTCTGATCGTATTGTTAGAACAACTATTAATTATTTTTTAAAGAAGTGCATAAATACACTTTATTCTATTGTAAATAGTATTCAGTATAAAGGCTTACCATGCCCCTCTTGTTTCAGAAATGGATTTTAGTTCCATTATTTTCATTTTATTGATTTTTTTAATCTCTAACCATTGAAGATGAATGGTTCTACAACTTACAAAAGAATATAATTTTTGTAATACAGATATGCAGTCTGACACGCATTGGATTGATTGCACTACATCTACTATTATTAAATTTAATTTGTGGTTAAAACAATGAATATAATTTGCTCCAGGAGCAAAATTTCTTTTTTATCAGTGCATTCTCTCAAGCATGTTTGAAAGACACCACTGAAGCACCGTCATATGCTTGACCAACGACTTTTTCTGCGTTGATGTTGTTCATTTTAAAGACTTTAATTGTTTTATATGTTAAGAAATCTACATTTAAGGAGCTTAATTCCTCCACGGAAAGAAATTCTTCATAAATGCTATCGTTATATAAATAACGCACAGCTTGGGATAACTGCTCTCTTTTTCCAAAATCATTCGATTCGTCAGCAAGAATTGAAAAATATTCTGCTTTTTTTACTTTCTGTGAAATTTCCTTTTGCACTTCCTCTGCCTTAATGTGCAACATTGCTTTTTGTATAGAATGGCGAGTATATTTGGAATTGATATTCTTGATTTTCCGTACAATGATATCATCCTTCTTTGCAACTAAAACCAGCATACTTATAAAATGCCCACCATGTGAGGTCGTGATTCGTAAATGACCGGAAGAATTTTCCATCTTTCTGCATGGGATATGATTTCAAATCTGATCTTGTCAGCATGCAATTTCTAGTCCTTGAAATATCACTCATCCCTGGTGATAAATATTTATTTTCTATAATGGCAACTGAGTTCTGTTTGGCTCCAAGAAACTCAGTTTCTTAACTTTTAGAATCATTTACTTGACTATTTTCTTCATCGTCACTATCCATTGAATCAGTATCGGCATCTTTTACATAATGATTATTAGATATATTTGAAATTCCATCAAATTCTAATAATAATAATAATAATAAATTAAAAAAACAATAACGTTTCAACGAAAAGTTTTTTTAAAGCAACTCTCGTTTCAATGTAAATAATAATAATAATAAATTGAGAAAACTCTAGTAATTAGAAACTGCAATTACTAATTATTTGAATCCATCAGAATTTAGCTCATCAAATCGATTATGGTTCAACTTAAGAAAGTTTTTCATTCATTTTTTTCCTTTATATTTTTTAGAAATTTTTTCGAATTTGTTTTTGAGTTTTAAGTAAATGAATCACGGAAGTTCTAAACAGTATTTTCAAAATGAAACTAACTTTTAAACACGAAGATTTTCTGCACTCCTTTTGGAATGCTTCATCTGAATAGAAAATAGAGTGGCCAATTCTTTAGGTATGAATGTAGCGTCTTAATATAATAATATATATATATGTAATCTGATAAAGCCGCTTACAGCGGTACTTATCTATAAACCCTAAATACATATCAGTTTTCTGAATTTGCTTTATTATTGCCTCGTAAATATATGAATGCATAAAAAAAAGTATTTAACGTAGGATAATTTGTCATGTCTAACAATTCATAAAGATAATTCAAAAAGTATAAATTGCGCAAAGAGTTTTCACAAAATAATAGAATGTTATAAATAATTACTTTGTGTAGATTGCGTAAATGAATCAAAATTGTGAATGGACTGTAAAAAGGTGTTTATTTCGTAGCGTGTTTAGCGAGACAGTTTCAGAAACTGTTCTGAGAAATTATATGGTTGCCAGGTTGGCATAGTTACAGAGTTCGCCAAGGGAAAATGCTCCACCACCAAAGGCGAGATTTTGCAAGTACAAAACATCCTGACTGACGTTGAAATATGCCTGTTTCAATATAGAAAAATGTATATAAAGTTACATCACAATTTTGACAAATAAGAGTAAAAAAAAAGACAAATAGGACAATAATATTTTGCACAATGAATACAATTAGCATAATAATTAAACAAATACAGATGAGCATTTCAATTCAAATCAAAATTATCTACAATAGATAAAATGCAAATTTTAGAAATAGGTTTTCTAAAATTTCCTTTTTCAGTGCGTATTTCTGCTACTCTGACATAATCATCTGAACCTGCAATTACATTAATAATTCGACCTAAAGGCCATTGGTAAGCTGGATGTTGTCCTTTATTAGAACTAGCACGTCAGGAGTTAAATTTTGTTTTTCAAGTAGCCACTTAGAGCGCTGTTGTAAATGGCTCAAATAACTATTTTCCCAATGTCTCCACATAGTTTACACTTTTTACATAGTTAACTTTTGAGTTCGTTGCCATCGACTGAGAAGATTGCCTCATTTGCCGATGAAGTTAGGTTCTGGAATAGAATTGATAGTTTTTCCTAAAAGGAAATGACCTGGAGCTAATACTTGAAATTCATCAGTATCAGTTAGTAAAGGAGAGAGGGGTCCCGAATTGAGGATGCACTTAATCTGAGTAATTACTGTTAAAAACTCTTCGAGTGTTAGTCTTATAGGATGTACTACTATCTTAAAATGATATTTAAAGGCTTTCACACCTGCCTTCCAAAGACCACCAAAATTGGAAACCCTTGGTGGCAAAAATTTCCACTTTATACCTTCGGAGGAAAGCATATATGAAATGTCTTCGCTACCTATCATTAGTTTGTATAAGCTTTTAATTTCTGTGGATGCACCAATAAAATTAGTAGCGTTATCGCTAAAAATTGTGAAGCTTTTGCCACGTCTCTCAAAAAATCTTTTTAGCGTTGCGATTAGAGCTTCAGAATTTAGATCTGAGACAAACTTGATGTGTACAGATTTGGTTGCCATACAAATAAAGCAAAATATATTTACTGAAGATTACCTTTTCTTTGGCCCTTAAATTTTATTTTGAATGGCCCTCATAAATCGATCTCTACACTTAAAAATACTGAACTAGGAGTAACTCTTTCTGCTGGAAGTTCTCTCATAATTTGATTTTCGATAACAGCCTTGTTTATGAAGCATCTAACACACTCGTGAACGACTTTGCTTGTAGTATTTCTGCCACCAATTGGCCAATATTTTAAACGAACAGTATTTAGAAGGGCTTGAGAGGCTACATGTAAGTCTCGTTTATGATAATACTAAAAAATATCTGAAACTATCTTATTTACCACTGGCAGAACAACTGGATATGGCTGTTGTTTCTTATGGCACTTACTATGGACAAACTCGCTGAGGTAGTCAGCGATTTAAGCCCAATCAGCATCTCTTGTTTTTGCAGTAGCACCAACTAGGGCCAAGAGTACGACTTTTGCTATTCAGTCATTACACGCATTTACAAAGCCCCTTTTTAAAGGGGCCACATTCCCACACCTCACATATAGAACACAGAAGAACAGCCATGCCCGAATCAGGACTCAAACCTAAGACGCCCAGATCGTGGGGAAGATGCGCTACCCTAATACCAGAACGCCGGTACAACTGGATGCTTCTGATTAAAATGTAAATTAGAGTGTGCAGGTCTGCCGCCCACCCTAATTAGTCTATTTGATGTATCTATGAAGGGATTCAGAAATTTCAACTTACTTGTAGACAGAATTGACATTCCTTTTTCTAAAGTCGAGATTTCAGTAAAAAATGATTACCTGTACTGATTTTAAGAGTACCTTTTCAGAGTTCACGTATTCCTCTTGTTTGAGAAATCCTTTTTCTCCTTTCAGGAAATTTGAAATTTTGAACAAACCTAAAAATAAATGCAATGGAGATTTTGATTCGCGAGGAAATTACTAAATTTTTAACTTTAAATCGACAATTAAGGGGAAATATCAAATAAGTTAAAATGTAAAAATCGCTTGAAAACGCATTATTGCCTCAAATGTCTTAAAATTATTCTAGGGATTGAAATGTCAGTAATTATCTCAAATAAGATCTTCCATCCAATTAGGAAATTAAGTAAATGCCAAGGGATTAATGTGTTACCTATAAATATCCTTTTAATAACTATTTTAATCACCTTTTATCAAGACATTTTTATACAAAGTCTATTAAAAATTTAGAAGCATCTGGAAATACATAGCTTTTACCGCGAATAGTTATTGAAAGAAGAAGGAGGGGGGGGGGAACGATACGTTCCTCGATTACATGGTCATAATATTGAATACAGAGTTTGAATAATTTAGGCAGTAATTTATTTGACAAATTTTATGTATATTTGGTTAAACTCTTTTAATGTAGCTAAAAACTATCATACTAAAAATATTTTATTTTTTTGTCTTCAGTTATAGTCGGTAATAGTTCTTTGGTGTAATAATTGTAGCCTGATAAATTAGATTGCAAAAGAAAAAAGATATTTTACTGTTAAATAAACTTAATTTACAGTTATGCAATTCACTTACTCCAGTGGTTTATAATGAAGTGACATAATTTCACATCATTTCTTTAGAATGCATAAGCATATATAAAAAAAGAATTTGATTAAATTTAGTTTAATCATTAACTAGATTTTAGTCAGACAATTCTGATAGTGAAATGAAAAAAAATTACCAATTCGTTACCAAGGTAGTAACAATTACATGAATAAGACGACGACTGACTTCAGAACTTATGAAACACATCTTATGAAAAACACATAGATTATAAAAAAAACATCTGTATCGTCCTATTCATGAATAATATAAAAAGTTCAATTTCTTTAATAATTCCACAGGTAGGATGAAACTAGTTCAATGAAAACAATTTTTTTTCACGATCCATGATAAAATCTTAGTCGGAGGACAAAGATTAGTCGGGAAAAACGTGACTGCTAAATATAATATAAACCATATGCTAAATGAGCTTTATAACATTTAAGTCAGATGACTGAGAATTTGGATTTAAATTCGTCGACATCCATCGAAATGAATTCTTAGTCGACTGATGAAATTTTTTTTGCCAAAATGCGACATGTCATGTGCCTTATTCATATGTCATCTTGTTGGTTATATTGCCAAAAGTATTGAAAATTAAAAACTTGATGAGCAAAATTTGATCAAAATCGAATTGAATACAATTTGAATCAAATGTCTTTAAATCTGTGGATGTATTTTTCGAGATTCATTTTACAGTCAACCGCTTAAAAATTGTTAGCATAATGGGATATCTCATTCACTTGTCGGATATATTGCCAAAATAAGTGCAAATTATAAGTTAAATGAGCGACAGTTTAATCATATGTCTGAAAATCTGAAGACTTCTCCGACACTCGTCGCATCGAGTTCATAGTCGGCCGATCAAAAATTGTCAGCAAAATGACCTTATCACCTAATCGATACCTTATCCACTTGTTACCTTGTCGGTCATATTGTCAAAAATAGTACAAATTATAAGCTGAATGAACGACATTTGAATCAGGTGTTTAAAAATCTGCTTAACTTATTGTCTTAGACATCCATTACTTTCAGTTTTTAGTTGGTCTATCAAAGAATTGTCCACAAAATACGGCCTATAATTGATCTACCAACCTAACGATTATTTTGTCAAATATAGCCCAAACAATTTAATCATTAATTGGATCATTCGATTGCTCACAATATATTAATTTCAAGGAGGTTTTGAAATAATCAGATTCGATAATATGCAGCTCTCTACAACTATCCTGAAATGGTGAACAATTTTGCCGACGAAACTCTAAATATCTCGCCGAAGGGGGAGGGAGGCAAGAGGCTACCGACAGGGGGGCAGTTGCCCCCTTACTACCACCGCCCCTGTTCTCGAACCCTTCGTAAACAGATTGAGATGTTTAGCCAATCAGAACTGAGGGAGTCGAGTGATTTTACAACTGAATTTCTCTCGGTCATAAATTTATAAGGGTCAGCCTATTTTAGCCCCCTTTTTTAACTTTGGAGTATCATCAAACTACAAGAGCCTTGTAAATGTTCCCACTGTACAAAAAAGAAATTGCTCTATTTTCCTTACAGTAGTGTACACAAAAAGAGGAAGCAGTGCATTGCCAATGCTTCAGAACAAAGTTCTTAAAAATTTATTCTAGAAAGGCGTATATTTTAAAGAGGAGGAAGAAAACTCAGTAAACTATATTTTTCATGTTTAAATTTTTTAACGTTCATTATATACATTAAAGAATAGCATAGCATGCTGTATTATTAATATTAATGCTATATTATTATCAAAGTCTGACTCAACAAGAATATTAAAAACATTTTGTTAAGTTATTAAATGGAACATAAATATTGTTGTGATTTCACCCAAATAAAATATCAATAGAAAGTAATAAACATGATTCAGCAATTTCAAATAAAAAATCTTGGAAATGAAAATAATCATTGCGATATTTCATAAATATCAAAATGAAAAATATAATTGTAAGATTGAAATATTTCGTATTAAACACTTGGAAATGAAATTATAAACAAACGATTCAAAACCTTCATATAAATAATTTGAAATGAAAATAATTATAAAATTGAACAGTTTCTTAGAACATTCTTGGAAATGTAAATAAGTGCAAGATTCAAGGATTTCATACAAAACTTGTAAATTAATGTAACAAACACAAGATTAAAAATACTCTCTCTCTCTCTCTGTGTATATATATATGTATATATGATAATTGAAAAAAATAATTTGTATTTGGGAACAAATATTCTGACACAATGATAATAGAGGGTAGCTTAAAGACTGTCAGAAGTGAAAATTTCCCCTGAGACATTTATAACTTTATCCTTATTATCTTGTGATATTATATCGTATATAAGAGTCCTGGTCATTTACTTTTTCCAATTTACAAGGTCTGCATGCATAGTAAAACCTTAGTAAAAATTTATTTTAATTGGGCAAATCTTCCTAATTTTAATAGCATATAAAATAAATTTCAAATATAACAATCTTTAGTATTAGGCATACATTTTAAATAATAGATTTGAATTTTTTTTAAAAAAAAACATAATATTTCAAATAACATGAAAAAGTATTAGCAATCATATTGAAATTTAAAAATGCAATTCACAATAAAATAAGAACTACAAAATAAAAATCTTAACTTTCATCGTTGAGTCAGGAAACACTAATCCCTTATCGAAGATACCACAAGGCAATTTTGAATTTTGAGTACTGGACGCACACAAATCACGTTTCCGAAATTAAGTGATTTCTGGTATGCAAGGGGCTGGAACTTGAAGATATAAGGAGCACGCAAACGAGGATATTGAGCACAAATACAAGGATATCGGACAGCAGAGCAGGTATGTCTGAGGAGATGCCAGGTTACGACAAGTTCAGCGTAGAGTATTCCAAAGGTGGTCGACGAACTTCAAAGTCGTGGAAGAACCCTGGATTATGGTAAGGCCAAGAAAGCTTCTCCGCGGTACCCATGATACGGACATGCGAGGAACTTCGCTGAGGGACACTGCATTGGAAAGCATACATCTCGCTTCGTCGCGGATTTAATTTTAATTCTTTGGCTCACAATAAACTACCCTGCAGGTTAAAATGTAATGCAATTCATATTAATTTTGAATTGAAAGCAGATTGCAGAATCATGGCTAAACATCATGAAGAAAAGACATGTTGAAATTTCAATTTCAGTTTTATTCCATCTCAAGAGGTACGCTGCGCAGCACAACAGCAGGAAAAGGTTTACAAAGAATACAAAAAGGATAAAAAGCAAAAGCATATATCTCTGGTCATATATACTATGATATTCCCATAAATCCCACACGTGTAAATTTCCGAGAGAAATTCTTACAAGTTCTGACCTTGACAAGAGAAACGCAGGAATCAGTGTTTTATTATTCCTCCACGAAATCCTCTAAAAGAATATTTACACTAGTGATTAATTATACATCCAATCGGTACGTGGAATAATCCATGAAGCATTATCTTTATAATACTTCATTTGATTTATTAAATAGGAAAAGTGGAATATATCAGGAAATAATAGAACATTTTAGAATGGAAGTTTCTACGGATTAAATAAGAAATTAATAATTGAAATTAAGAGCTTAAAATAACATTACATATTATATATTTTTCACTAGTTCACCTGCTATCTTATCGTATGTACTACCAAAAGTACAAAGGTAATCTGTGTCCATCGGTGACTTCTTAGCCAAAAATATAAAAATGCAAACGTGATAATTTATCAACTTGTCGTTTCATTGGTTTTTCTACCAAATGAGATGCAAATCATAAGCTGAATATGCAACGATTAAATTAGATGTCCAATTACCTCTCATTTTAACATCTGCCATTTCGATTTCTTTGTGGACCGATAAAAAGTAGTCAATAAAATGCGATGCTTTTCACTTCATCAGTTTTCTGCCAAATGTTGAGCAAACTATGAGCTGAATATATGATTATTTCATCTTATGTTCGACTATCTAACGACAAAACTCTACCGATATATGTTGCATATATATCTTACTTGACCAATCAAAAAGAGTCAACAAAATTTAACGTCTAATTCACCTGCCATCTTATCGCTTGTATTGTTAAATGTAATGCAAACGTCACCGGAGTCCGTCGCATTGATTTCTTAGGTCAAAAAAGAAAGAAACAATAAAGAAGAAGAAGAAAAGGTTTGTAAATACGATACTTTATTCACTTTTTCATTTTGTCGTCTTTTCTGCCAAATGTGATGCAAATTACAGGCTAAATATCAGACAATTAAATTAGATGTCAGATTACCTCTCATTTTAACCTCCACTGCTTCGATTTCTTCGTCGACTGACTAAAATATTCAGCAAAAGGTGACGTTTCTCAGCTCATAGGTCATTATGCCAAATGTTGAGCAAACTATAGGGTGAATATATGACAGTTTCATTTTATGTTTGACAATACATCCACTTACTTTGTTTAATCGATTCACGGAGAATTGAATCTGTACCCTTGTCGGCGATTGGTCAAACATTGTCATTCTGCCAACTTACATCATTTCTAGGATACTTCGATTATTTATAAAACAGTTATTCTAAGATGTGTTTTAAATTATTACACCGCACATACGTTCCAAATCAATAAAGATTTTTGCCGACAAAATTTCCAAACTCTTGCCGACGGGGTAGGGAAGCGGTTAACAACGAGAGGCAATTGCCCCCCCCCCCTTCACTGTCGTCACCTCTGTTGCAGACCGAATTACCATTCTATAAACATTCGCTGGTTTATGTCCTGCAAAGCACTCCCCATAATCACGTGCTTATATGTTATAATATTGACTTTCTTTCGTGTTTAATTTAAATAAAGTTACAAATTTACAACATGAAACAATATATAATCATAAAGAAGAAAAGTTTTTACTTTGTTTACGCTGAGGTATTTATTTGCCGTTATGTTATATAATAAAGTTTAATAGTGTAAACGTAATTATAGAATGGCTATATTATATCAAACAAAACATGTAAGCATAATTATGGCAAATATTATAATTATTATTGCCAAAAATACTGCCTACATTGCAGCAATTTATGAAATAAATCATTTTATAATGCCCTAGAATGAATCACGAATAATTGATATTGTCGAGCAGTTAAACTTCTATAGTGAGAATAAATTATTTGATTATGTTGACAAATTTGGTATTACTTTACAACAGTTAAATGATAATAAGCTTACCCTACTATACAAGTGCGTCGTTTGCGAACGAACGGGTAATCTAAGTGAATGAACTTATTGTAATCGCCATACTTTGTAAATGTCATTCGTTCACGAACGACTGAGTGAATACAGCTATTTTCGCTCGGGAACTACTGTGTTTATCCAGCTATTCTTGTACACGAGCTATTGTGCGAACCCAGCAATTCTCGTTCGTGAATAACTGTGTGAACCCTACTATTCCTATACTCGTTCGCGAACGACTGGGTAGACACTACTATTCCTATCATCGAGCTACTGTGTGGACCTTGGTACTCTCTATTGCGGTTTGTACACAGAAAGGATGAGGAAGAAGAGGGAGTTAGAGGGGTAGCAATGTCGCTCGGCAAAAGAAGGGCAGTTGATCTTGATAGATAAAACGAAATAGCAGACTTTTTTTCTCAATGATTTTTCTTCCCAACATTAAATCAATGAGTTATAGGATACTGGGGGGTAGGAGGGGCTAATTTCATTAAGGATAAAGCCTTTTTGCTTTGATGTTTTCGTCTTTAAGTAACGAGTGTTTTGATTGTAAGGCTATTTATTGAGCCGAAGCGAGGAAATATACTCTATAACAATAACAAAATTATCGACGCACCAAGAAGGAGTTGTCCGATTGAGACGAAAATTGGTGTATAGGAAGACAATGTACAGAATAGAAAAGGATTAAAATCTTAGAATAATTGAATAATTTATTTTAGAGTTACAGTGACAAGTTCAATAAGGTGTTGACCCGCCTCTAGTCTGGATACAAGCTGTCACACAGTGTGGCATAGACCGATAAAGCTTCCGGATAGTCTCCTACGGCATTTCCTGCCAAATTCGCTCCAATTGTCGAATGAGGTTATCAACATTCCATGGCAGATGCAATCGCTTTCGTGTGTGGTGTGGCATTGTCTTGCTGAAAAACCAACCGAGGTTACTGCAAAAGGAACGGTAGCAAATAAGGTCTTAGGATGCCGTCGACGTACCGCTGTGCAGTAACTGTCCCTCTAATGACGACTAAAGGGACCCGGCTATTAAAGAAAATGGCACCCCAGACCATAATGCATTGTTAAGGGACGATGTGGCGTGCAATAGTGAAAGCAGGACCTCTCCCCCTGCCCTGGGTGTTACCAAACACATCTTTGATGATCGTCAGGACACAGTTGGAAGTGGGATTCGTCGCTAAAGACTATACGTTCCCAGTCGGCATCATTCCAACCTGATCGAGCTACCACTGTAATCTGGCTCGGCAGTGTGCAGGCGTGAGTGGCAGTTGGCGTAACGGTCGGCGCGAGCGTAGATTTCGCTGTCTCAACCGTCTGTGAATGGTCATGTGGACACTGGTATTAGGGTTGAGCGTCTGATGGTTGATAGAGATGAAAAAGGCGCTGTGACAGCTGATCGGACAATCACTCTGTCCTCACGGTCTGTTGGGGTCCTATTTCTACCGTTACCATCCTGACGCTGCACTCTACCATTTTCCACCCATCCTTGTCAGCATCTTCGAATCGCCGCATCGCTTCGACTCAAATGAAAAGCGATTCTCCGATTTGTGCAACCGGCCTCTTTCAATCCAATTATACGACCTCTGTCAAAGTCTGACAGTTACTCGTAATAAGCATGAACCCTGCGGCGAGGCATTTTTTAAATTGTTGAAAGGTAATCTGAATCGCAATCAAACTAAAAGTTTTAACAACCGTTGAAAAACTGCTCCTTATATACGTCTGCTGGATGCTATGGAGATCAAATTATTCTTTCATTGAACACCAAAATTTAACCATTTGCATATCTGGTCAAAACCCTCATGCATACGAATCGGATGATTGCTTCTTGGTACGTCGAGTTTTTTGTTATGAAGTGCTTTTCATAGATTGATGAAAATTTATTTTCGGAATATACGTTTGTAGATACATTGTATTTGCCGAGTAAAAATGTTTGCAGAAAATGCAAGATAAAAGGAAAAAAGTAATTTAAAAGAACTCAAATATTGCTTGTAAGTCTATCTTTGTTTGTAAGTCTATCATTTGCTTTAGGAATATTTTATTTAGGAGTGTTATAATAAAATGTATTAAATCAAAAATCATTCTTTAGTTTTACATATTCTTTGATTTATTAAGATAAGATTTTGAAGAAAATAGGTTGATTTATTTTTCTTTAATTAAAAGCATTATTGGCAGAATATACTATTTATTTGACAAGTTAAAAATAAGTTATCTTAAAAAAAACAAAAACAAAGAATATGGTAAAGTCTATAGAGAGTATATATATTTCTATGTATATTTCAAATTCTATATATATTTCAAACTCGTTTTTCCCGTACCTCAACTTTAAAAATGGGAAAAGGGTGGGGGGGGGAGAGAAGAAAACTTTTTCAATGCTAGTTTTCTGGAAGTCAAAGCAAATAGCTAATTTTTTCTTAAGTATGGGATCAATGTTTTGTTAACTAGAGAAAGAAACCAACTTATTAAAAAATATATTTTTATACTATTTCAAGATCAGTCAGATAAAATTCTAAAGATTAGAAAGTTTTTGTATCGTTTAATAAAAGTTGGAATTACATAAATTTTGAATGTCTTCAAATTATTTATCATTTAACAAGGACCTATCAATATATTACTTAAATGAATAAAAGTACCCAGTAAAATCTTTAAAGAAAAATTTCCGGTTTTGTCATTTACTTCAAGCCTTTTCTGCTATAAAGCATTAATTCTCTCATGTTATGTTTGAATTATGATGAATAGAATAATTTTGCTTTTAGCATTACACAAGTTTCCCTCGTCCATTAATATTTTTATCACGTCGATAAGGATTTTATTTTTTATAAAAAGTTTGAAAAATGTCAACTTCCACATTTTTTCCCATATTAAGATAGAATAACTACATAATCATATTATCTTAAATTTCTTCTATCGATTCATAAAGCCATATTTCTTTAGGTCAACATTTCAGCTCTTCAGTGCCAGTGGAACTAAGGTCTCTTTCCGCCTTATTTGATAGCAATTATGAAAACTGTACTTCTGTAGAATTCATGTTGTGAATAATAAATAAAAAATCACAGATACAAAGTGAAATTCCCAAATAATTTATTTCATACTGATGCATTAAATTTTTTTTATCAAAGATCTTTCCAATATTTTATGAACACAGCTGTTAATGTCTATTTACATCTAATTTATTTATTTATATATAATCGGAAAATTTTGGAAGAATCAATACTTCCAAGAATTTTTTTATTATGATAAAATTTTATAAAAAACATTGTATTGTCAACAGTACTCAAAAGGAAAATACAACTTAACTAAATATTTCTATTAGACAGTATAAAAGTGTCAGTTTAAGGTTTTCTCACAACAGAGACCTTAGACACATCTTTATAAACTAGTACTTCTCTACTGCGTACGAACTTAAATGAAAACTTTTGTGGCCAGCATTTGATTACTCCTATAAGAAAGAGTAGTTTGAAAAACAAAACAGGCAAAAGCATTGGCATACAATTGTTTGAAAATTAAATCCAAAATAATTGAACAATGCTTGTATAAAATGGTTAGGAAGATTCATAAAAACAAAGTCAAGATTTTAATACATCTAAAAACACAGGAAAAAAAATTATGAGATATGGATCGAAATTATAAAATTTATTTTTAGATAAATCTACGAAAAACGTAGCCAGTATGAATAAAAAAAAATCAAAAGAGAGGGGGAAAATACAGATAAAATTACTGCCACAATTTTATATATTTTATAAATTTACTCTCAAGATAAATCTAATGAGATAACCAGTGATATCAGCATTTCTACTTAATACAATATGTCTAGTTATTACAGAATATGTCATCATCTGAAAATAGTTTCGCTATAATGGATGAACATTATTTAAAAGAATATATTCAACATGATAAGTGCTTGAATATAATATTTCTTTTAAAAACATGAGAAAATGCCAGCAAATCCTGTTTTGAAAAAGATGGTGAGATCCTTAAACTAAAAATAGGAAAAAAAAAAATGAGAATTTCAACCCCTTCTCCCCAAATTTCTATTAGATTTTACAGTAAGAAAGTCCTGCGAACACACAATACACATTTTCGACTATCAATAAAACAGTTTATTGCCTTTTCAAAACATTTGTAATAGTTATTTAGTGAGGTGAAATATTAGCGCAGCTGAGAAGAAATTATTCCAAGTTTAAATGCAGTGAATAACAAACCTAGGAATAAATATGGCAATGATGAACCAAATTTTATGATTGAACTCCATAAGCTGTATATATTTTTATCAGCAATGTAAATGCTCAAGTAACAGTTTATACTATTCATTTTTTTAAAAATTTCTATCAATGTGCATTTTATTACTGTTATTAATAAGAGTATAAATAAGCTACTCTGTACAAAATGAAACTAAAACCAAACAATTTCGATATATAAAGGCGATTTTGGCAGAGCAATTACTATCTATAATTTTTTTCTCATGAAGAAAAGCCTTACAGCAGTGCAAATAAAATATTATGCAATAGAATATATTATCAATTCTATAAAAAATAGAATATAACAAACAGATTTGATGTTAACCTATCATATAAAGACTATTCATAAAACGTATGTTTCCACTAAGAACTTATTACACATTTTTCATTTTGTTCTATTCAGAAACAAAAATACCATTTTCATTCCAAAATAAAACCAGTCAGGGGAAATCATTAAAAAAACCCCAATGAAAAAACAGAAGCGGTTTTCCGCACAGACTTTCGACGAACTGGTCTCGAGTTCCTTGGGACGAGGAAAACCTATTGGCGGTTCCTTTATTTTGTAACTGTAGCCTCTAATTGTCAAAATAAATAGTAAAACTTAATTTCATTTTTGTAAAAATATACTTGAAGTGCATATAGATTATACTTTTGATTCATATTATCAAACATAAGACCTTCACATTTAATTAATGATTTCATTTAGATGTATTTTCCTTATTTTTCATTTTTTTATGGATTTTTTTCTTTTCTAAAATAAACTTCATTATGGAATTATAACATATATTATCAATATTTTTTAATCAAAATTCTCAGGCTCAAAACCAAAGCATAAAAGCTTGAAGTGTAGATAGAAATACTTAGAAAATAAATTCCAATTCTATTCATATTCTTAATGAAATTTAATTTTTAATGTTTAGGTACTTTATTTTTTATAATATTTTGATTTCTTGGCCGTTTTGTTTTCAGGACTTCAAACTATTATCTTTCAAATTTATCCCAGATTCTCCCAAAAATTTTTTTAACACACTAATTAAAAGCATATTTTTAAGAAACAGTATTTTTCTACTTATTACTGCTTGATTTAGAATTCATAAATTTACAGAATATATGAAAGTTTGAAACAATTTTTTGTCATTGTTATCACTGGGTGGGGTCATTTGTATGGAATAAAAATTAATCTATTAATTGGTAATCATGCGCTGCAAACATTAAAACTGGTATTTTCATGAAAAAAAAAAATGTACAAAATTTTAGAGCTTGAAGAACATCAGAAAATGGGATAGATATCAATTATAAAATTCCGTATTTACAAATATGAAAGAAGATAAATAAAGGATATATACAAGAAATATACATAAATTTAGCTACGCTTTTTACAACTCTAAAACGTGTTTCGAATTTCATTTTTAAAAAAGAGACTACTAAAAAAATTAAAGTATGAAAAATTGGCCAATAATAAGTTTTAATATTTGATTCTTGAATGTCTTTCAATATTAATGACTCTATACACCATTTTTAAGAATCAAACTAAGTACAAACACTTTAGGGAAGTAGAACTATTGTCATACATGAATAGGGTTTTTCCCCTTAAGGGGACATTCAGTAAATTTACATAGAATTAAAATTTACACAGGTATAAACAAATGGATTGGCCAATAATAACACATAAGCTAAAGTATGCAACATATATCAATATTTATTAAAGTATAACAAAGTTTCAATTATTAAATTGGTATTTCATTTTAAAAAATAAATTTTAAACAAACTAAATTTTTACAACACAAGCTTCAAAAGTTTCATAGTACCACACAACAGTTGAAATTTTAAAATATTATTTAAAATCTACTTACATTATTACAATTTTCTTATAAATTAATTTTAACAAAAACTTATATTATAAACATACATTAATAAAATGATAAAAGAATATGTAGATAGGAATAAAAACAAAACACACAGTTACAAATTTTTTAAAAAAGAAATGACATGAATAATAAAACTACACATTTATAACTGCTCTAATATATTGCCCTTAGGAAAGACATTTCAGATGAACCATTACCACAACAAGGGCAACAGACAAGATTTTTTTTGGAAGGAATGCAAAGCCATAAATTGCAAGTTTCTATGTTTTCCTTTAGTATTAAATTTATTTATAAGTTATTAGGCTCATTATGCAAATCACAAATAACTGAATATTAAAAATTTTATCAGTAAAACTAAAGACCAATTCTGTAAGTATTAGCCTAGCAATGCATAAACAAGAAAAATATGTAAACAAGAATTTATAGAAACAACTAATGTTAAAAAGGAGGGAAAAAAGGGGGGATTAAGAGAGAAAAAAGGACAATTCTTTAAAAAAAACGCCGATAATTAAATTTTCTGCAGTTTAAACATCTAAAGAATGCACAGATTTTTTTTAAATTTGAGATTTATGATCGATGTCATTGAGCAGACTGTTTATAATGGAAGTTTTAATTTGAAAATTTATGTTTGCTACAGAGAGTATATACATAAATGTGTTTTTATCAAACATGGATTATTAATTACACAAATGATTAAAGGCCTTTCAAGATTGGGAGGATCATCAGGTTATTATTTTTTTTCAGTATTTTTATTTGCATGGCGAGATTAATTTTCTGTTCTCGAACTTAACCAAATTATAACCAATTATATAAAATTTAGAACATTATTCCTGGAAATTTTTTTTCTTTTTTGAGTTTCCAGAATTCGCCACTCACTATATATGATGAGTGTTTTTTCCCCCACTACAGATAAATTTGTAATCATTTATATTGTTTAAAAAATTGTTGCAATTCTTTTATCATTTGTTGAATATTATTTTAAATTAACTTTTTACTCGAGTGATAGAAACTAACGATTTTGAAGGTGACTCCCAATAATATTATCTGTCATTTTGGCTTAAAATAATATTTTCTACATGAAACTGTTTATACATAAATAAAATAAAATCAGTATTAAAAAATTTGCTTTTAGAAGTTTTAGAGGGTTGAGGTGGGAGTGAAAACTTCAATAACCTAGTCCGTCCTCAAGATTTAATTAAGCCCTGCTTTTAAAGAAAATACACTCAACATCATGATAATGAGTTCTAGAATATTTTTTGTGGATGAGAGAGGCCAAAGAATAAATCTACATATTCTTTCTTGGGTAGACATTGCCCGAGGTAATATTATATCTTAATACACACACATAAGTCTATAATGCAAGTAAATAAGTTGTTTTTATAAGCTCACTTAATATTTAAATATGAGAGTTATTTTTCAGTAGATTCATCAAATGTCAGCTCTTTTTTTTTAATGTAAAATAGTTTCAAATCGATGAAAATAGCGCTTGATATAGTAAGTTTTTTTCGCAGCTGTACAAAAGAATGTTCAATCTTCAACAGAAATCATAGCGTTTTTTAACTTATTATAATCACACGAAATTATATTTTAAAAAACAATGCTATTTCAGATCGAAATTAAAATGAACTAAATAATATATCTGGCATCTGTAAAACTCAGTGTCGTCGTTGGTAACTTCTGCAAATGAATAAAATATTTTTAATGGGTTAGACAAATAATTTTTCCCCATTTGTAAGTTCTTCTTTAGGCTTTCACAATATTGATATTTGTGAAACAATTTATCAATAAAATACTCACACTTCAAAATTTAAAATCTCTGCAAACATTGTAAAAATATAAATGCACAGATATTATTGCAGCTTTTCGCGCTATCCCAAATGTAGTGTACATATTAGGAAGAAAATGTAAAGCATTTCATTTATATAAAGAGATACACAAAAATGCAACCCAAACAATAAAAAAAAATTATCGAATTGTCAACTATATTGACATCTCTATAATTTTATATGATGAACAATAACATTCATAAAATTTTATACAATATTTGACAGAATTTCATATATTAAAATGATAACATTCTTTATCTGGAAATTTTTTTAGGGAATCCTAAGAAAGTTTACAAAAGCTTTAACATATGATATCAAACATTTATATGAAGTCTGAAAATTGAAAGACACAACATATTTTAAAAATATCTAAATGGTAAAATGTGTTTCTTCCAAAATATATAGTAGAAACTATTAATTTTGTGCTCTTAACAACTTTACATTATAGCAATAAGTAGCCTTTTAAATTCAAGCAGATATGTATGATCAAAAAGATTTAACACTCCCACAATTTTTTCTTCAGATGTTTTCAAATAGTTATATTTTATTTGGTAAAGAAATATTTAAAAAGCTCATACCAAAGAAAAAAAACTCACCAATACATCGAGAGTGCAAAAAACTGAACTTTTTTTTTCATACCACTACGCACAGTGCTATTTTATCGATATTTCTAAAACACTACGAATCTTGACTCAAAAATTGTTGCATAATGACATGAAAATATATATCAAATAAGTCATCAAATAAACATATTTTGAAATACAATCCATATTTATTGAGTATGAAGTGTTTTCATTTCTAAATATTAAGAATGATATCAGTTTAATGATGGTTCAATTAATGATATACAGTATGCGAAATTACAGAATGTTGTCTGATCATATTCTCTTTGTATTCATATTCATAAATTTAAGTAACGAAAAATCTTATTTAGAGGTTTATTTCTTTCTGGTATTATCAATTTTATACAACTATAATTTTAAATTTCAATATATGTTGGAAAAACTGTATACACCGAAAACGTGATGAGGGGGATGGATAAACTAATCACTTCAAAGTTGATATATAAGCAATATTTTTAAAAATGGAAATGTTCCAAATTAAATCAGATAAAGAATTTATTTCTTGCAGTATGGAATTCAGAATGTATTATGCAAACCAAAACCCTGCTGTTAAAAATTGGATAATGAAATAGGAAAAATTAAAACTTCTTTTAGAATTTGAACTGAATACCAAACATGAACATCAGGTAATATAATTAAGAATTAATCAATTCTGTTTTAGTTATAAACAAATGAAGCAAAATTCCTGGAAAAATTAAGCTGATGTTAGGCGAAAAAGATTAACCTTGACTTCTAATTTTACAAGCAAACATGAAATTCCTGACGATAAGAGAATATAAAGATGTCATAATATACAATTCGTAAAAAACGAAACCATTTAATATATAAATATAAACAAAGGTTACTTAATTTGTTTCCTAGAAATATGCTACTACATGAAAATGGTACAAAGGAAGATTTCTCTTCGTATATTAACCAAGCGGAGGAGATGGAGTAGGGGCTTTTCAAGCTGTGTTACAGAAAAAGCTGTGTTCCTGGCAAACTTATAATACCAGGAAGTCATTCCAAATATCGTAAACGTTTTCCCGATACAAAAGTGAGATTTTTATGGATTTTTTTAAAAAAAATTCTTTTGCATTCAATCTTCATTAAATTTTTAGGAAATGTGTAATATAAAATAAATTTCAACAGGTCACATGACTATTTACCTACGTGTTGTGAAATGTCAATAAGTTTAGTGCTAAGTGGTATGAATATCGAAAATTAATTTCCTTAAGAAATTACCTTACTCATTCAAACACTTTTAAAAACCAAAACATTCAACAATGAATGAATTTTTATAGCGAATAAATGCTTTCCCAGATTATTTACATAGAGTTATCCAGCATATTTCATGACAAATGGCTAAAAGATTACTTTCAGATGAGTCAAGTAATAAACAGATGACAGGAAAAAATAGATATATTACTTAAAAATGAAAAACTTAACCGCAATATATTGTCTTCTTTACGCCACACCCGTTTGATTTCAATTTTTAAGCAGAAAACATTATTCCACTGTGCGATCTAAAACCGTCTAGAATTATATTTAGAATAATTATAAGATATATAACAAAAATGCATATACTATTCATGAGTTGATGATATTAAACCTTTATTACAACTTTTGTGTCCATTACATGACAAATGATTGCATGAGTTGGCAAAACATTGTTTACATACTCATGTGTAAGCAAGTCCTTTACAAATAATACTAAGAAAGCACAAAGTTTGTGCAGGAATTGATGTCCATTTTTTTCGTCCCTTAATCACCATCAAACGCAAATGGAGGCTAAGACATACTACTATTCTATAGCCATTTTTCATGATATTTCACTTGAGAAAGTGACAAACATACTATTTAATTTATGGCGCTCCCTAATACTGTAGTTATACTGCTTTCCTCCCCGATCGTAACGTCACTAGCGCAGTTACAGGGGTATTACATTACATATTATTCTACTCATTTGACACAATTCAATAAATTTTATAATCTTACTATTTCCATTATAAGAGATAACATTAAACAATAGCAAAAATTTTCATTCATACGATTTTTTCTTTATTTTATAATATTGTTAAATATTCAGAAAGCAAAGCCCTAAGAGCCTAAGATAAATCAAGGCTGGAAATTGTGTACACCTGAAACACTACTCGTCTTCTAGTTTTGGTCAGAAAATCTTTTTCTTTTGCAACATTGTGCTTCAGAATTAAACTGAAATTCAAAATATTTCTCAGAATACTAAATCTAACTGGACAGAAAGAAAGACTTATTTAAACGGTTTACAAAAAAATGCACATTATTAATTGCTACAGCGATATTTAAAAGATAAATCAGATGACAGAAAAGAAAACAAATTAAGACAAATGTTAATTTTCAATTCATTATATATCTTGTTCAACATTTACTGGTCCACTAGTCAATTTTTCTACTAACATGTTTACAGTGCATATAACAACATCCATCTTCCGATCCAGATTTACCAGCTGGAACAAAGAGTAACAAAATAATACATAATTGAAATGCTACAAAAATTAAATTATATTTATCAAATAAGAAAAACAGTACTGTGGATAAAAGTAACAGTATGAATTTTCGCGATCAGGATAATGACTTTTCAGGTTATAGAATATGTATTTTCAATATTCCCATCGAAATAAAGAGTTAATAAAACAATACGAGGGGAAAAAATATTCCATAATCATTCGCAATAAACAAGAATTTTTTCCATTCACGAAAAAATGTTTTAGCTTTGGAATTATGAAGTTTTTGAAATCACTACACAAACATGAAATTAATCCATACATAATATCATTCAGCAAAAAGAAACTCACAGACTCACTCAAATTAATTTAAAAACAATTCGGACACTTTGATATTTAATATTAAATTATATACGTGCTATTTAATATTAAATGATTAACGAATTTTTCCGAACTAAAAATTTAATACAAGAATAAAGCGTTTTGAAATGTACATTAAAAGATCTTCTTACTAAAACACATTTCCTTGGTTACAAATTTATAGTGTAAATTAAGATAAAATATCTTTTATATATTTCTGTCAGTATGAGAATTAACTAAAGACACAGAGCAAGCCAATTAGAAAATAACTGAAAAACTGCCAAAATTAATTTTATAATTGGGGAACAAAGATTAGACTTAAAAAAAATTATTACTTGTATGTAATTTAATAAGGTGATAGTTTAATCATATAACTGAAGAGATTTTAATTTCTTCAGTGATTTTCAAAATATGAATAAAATATTGCTTACTTGTTGCTCCATGCGGTGCAAACGAGCTCCAATTGTCATAGGCTTCATACCCTTTTCAGTAAGATAAGAACCTGGTTTCCCAAGAGTATGATCCAGCCTGATATAATAATAAACATTCTAATTTATATACAAATACACAATGAACTTCTAACACAGAAGAGTGTATGAATCCAAAGATTCATTAGGAAAATAAGATAGCTAAAAAATTGTAGATCAAATATGTACAGCTCAGTTATAGTCCTGTTTTAAAGCCACACAAGGGCTAGTTTTGGAATGAACCTTACTATTTTGAATTGCAGTTAGATGAAGAGCACTCCCTCTTCCATACAATTCAAACACAGCATTTAGAGGATGCTAACAATACATGTATTTAACCTATAATACTAAATTAAGCATGCATAAGGCTACAAACATGAGAGAATTTTAATGAAAATGGGTTCAGAACAAGATCCTCTAGTCTCAAGTGCACATAAAAAATAGTTGATAGTAAGATATTACCACTAATGACAAAATTGCATTAAAGCTTATTTTGTTGCATGATATAACTGTAGAGAATGCCCATCATTGTCATAAAGAATTCTTTGGGTGCTGTATGATTGTTTATATTTTATGGAACAAAATATTTTATAACATTTATTGAAGCTTATCAAGTAAAATTAGAATCAAAATACAATGAAATTTTTTAATTAATAGAAACACATAAGTCGTGAGAATTAATGAAAACATAAAGAACAAACTTGTACCTTCTTTGAAGCTCTTTGATTCGAACCATCATATTTAAATGCCCTTGTGAATACTGTTCAATGACATCTCTAACATCATATGGTTTACGAGCTTGCTACAAGAACAGAAAAATAATTTTAGTTTGTAGCATTTAAAACCAGTAAAATAGTGAAAAAAAATTAGTCAAATGAGGTAAAATACGATTTTCTTTTGTCCCCAATTTCCCATTAGTAATTTAGCAAGAATAAATACTGACAAATGTATAGCACTATTTTTTGACCTAATTCCCACAATACTTAAGAAAATAACGAGAACAATAAGTTTGTCTATATGCGGCTTTTTAAGACTGGGATCTAGGGCACCCACAGATATTTTGCCTCAGGTTACTACAACAGAATTTAAAAATAGTTAAAACTTAGAAACACAAAGACACAGATCATCTGGTTTCATTACAAAAGAAAACAAAGATGGATTTAACTTTCACACAACTGAGTGGAATATATATATTATCCATGCAGTTGTTCATGGTGTTCGTAAGTATGTGAAACTTACACGTGCTTTATAGGAAAAATCCCTATAAAGCATGTGTAAGTTATCACATGCTTTATAGGAAAAAATCCTAATATCCAATATACTATTGCTTTTTTAGTACACATAAATGAATTTACTTGCAATTTCCTTGTAAAAACAACAGAAAAGAGAAGGTTACCATAATCTCGGTTCTGAGGGCGTGTGTGCATAACAGTAAAAGTGTTGACTCTAGGATGAATCCTGTCAATTTAAAAGTGGATATTTCTAAGGTGTGTGCTATATAAATATGCTAAAAAATGTTAAGGATAGTTTCATTTTAAATTATTTTTGAGTATAAAAGTAAAATGGAAGATTTGATTGCATGCTGCACTTATTGTAATATAATATACGATCACGTAATGAGTACGCAATGAGAGAATAGGACAAACAAAAAGTACTCCATAATAAAAATAAAATAAATTTCAATAATATAAAGAGCAAATAAATTCATCAAAATACAAGACATTCGATCAATATAAACTTAATTTTATAAATAACAATTTCTTTATTTTATTTTATTATTATTTGCAAACAGCTTTACTTAATGGGATCAATTCAGAGTTTTTGCTTACAACATCCCATACATCAGATTTAGCACAATGTCTTTTAAAGGTAAGAGCAACATTAATCAACTTACATTATTAATTATTACATTTTCATCCCTCTTGCTCTCTAGAATATGGTTGAAAATAATTTAAATGCATTGAATTATCTTTTTAAAAATTTCTAAGATAAAGGTGATATTTGGAATATTTCATTATATCAACACTATTTTTGAAATACTTAAATTCAAGCCTTTTTTAATAGGGAAAGTTAAGAGTATATGTAATTCAAATTCAACATGTCAACATTCTGACACAGTTGAAAAAATTCCTGAGTAAGATTCCACTATCAATTTTATTAATTCATTTAATAAATTATTTCTCTTTGTTCATAATGGCAAATAATTTTTTTAATGGTTTTAAACACTGAGGATCTAAAATTTGTTTTAATCATAAGTAATCTACATCGTTTCTTCATTATTTGATGATATGCTTATATAAACATTTACCCTAAAAACAAAAGTTATGAAATCTGATAATTTTAAATATCCAACATCATCTGAAAGCTTATCATACTAAATTGATATATTTCCTTTTGCTACTACTTCAGCACAAGAAAACATAAAAATAAATAAATAACCCAACTTAATTCCAGATTTTATTTGGATGAAAGCTGTCTTGCAACATTAATTGAATTTCAGAGATAAATTCAATGAAAGTTAAGAGTTCATATCTGTTCCGTACTTTTGTTCTGAAGTAGAGAATAACTAAATAAAGCAAAATTTACATTTATTGATCTTTGAATTCCAAATAATTAATGAAGTTTTGCTTTGTAATTATGCAAAACGCTTTTACTTATTAAAAAAATAATAAAGACAAAGGCATGCAACAAAAATTTACCTGAAACTTCCGACGAGCAACAAAATATTTTATTTTTCTTATAGCACGAATGGCGTTTTTGTGTGCTTCAGTAAGTCTGAAAAAGAAATAAAGCACTGACATATTACACTGTTTTAAAAATTTATATTGAAAGCAACAAAATAAATTAATATAGAATAATTCCTAATTCTAGGGAAAAGTTATAATTCTGTACTAAACACCTCCTGCCAAAAGTAATTTATATTACATTGAAATTTTTCTAAATGAATAAAGCAATAATGATTCTAGACATTTCTACAATGGTATTTTTTTAAAAATTAATGTAAAATTATACATAAAGCAAATACTAAAAATCAAAGAATGTGCCAACGAGATAGTAACCACCTTAAAAATTTTAAGTCGAAATTTTAATTCTAGAATACAGATGATGTCTATTATAACATGGTCCTATTTTAAAGTAGATAAATCTACTGTTCTGAAAGTTATGAAATTTTGTGTAGGACATAACGAATGTATGCGAATTTGTCTCAGCAAATAATGATAATAAATACAAAAAATGTTTGGCGGTGAAAAAATTTAGATTTTTGGCAAGATAGTTAGTTTTTAATTAATTAATTGATTGATTAATTAATAAAAAATAATATCTGAAAAAACTATTAACATCAAATGTCATCTTCTACAAGTTTAAAAGAATTTACTTGAACTTGAGTGGATAAATAAAAAGTATTTTATTAACGATTGAAAATTACACACACACACACACACACACACACACACACACACACACACACAC
>JAOUZG010047704.1:4142315-4153735 GCA_026289955.1 Argiope argentata | reverse complement strand
ACACACACACACACACACACACACACACACACACACACACACACACAGAGACGAGGCGTGTTTTAAAAATAAGTACAGTTTTTAAATTACACCGCCGCTGCGCTGCGGTCACCGTTTAGTGCATGCGCGCCGGGTGGCTACATCTGTTGGGAAGCTACAGACACCATTACGGAACCATTCGATCGAGTCTACATTTGTTTGCGTGAATTTAAAATGCCGCCCCCTATTGAGAATCCCGCCGACTGCGAAGTGCGTGCTGCAATACGTTTTCTCAATGCTAAAGGCTTCAAAGCAGTTGAAATTCATCGCCAAATCAGTGATGTTTATGGTGAAAACATTATGAGTGATGAAATGGTGTGGAAATGGGTTAGGGCGTTTAAAAATGGCCGCACAAATATTAATGATGCAGAACGAATTTGGCGACCTTCAGTCATTACCGATGACTTGATTCGAAAAGTGAGACAGTAAAGTGAAAGAGAACAGACGATTCACGATTTCGTCCTTATCTGAAGAATTTTCTGCTGTCTCAAGTAGTGTTCTTTATGAAATTGTGTCCGAACGTTTGAATTATCGGAAATTGTGTTCACGCTGAGTGCCAAAAATGTTGACTAAGGACCACAAAACAAAACGATTGGCCAGTGCATTGAGTTTTCTCGAGAGATACAGTAACGAGGGAGATGATTTTTAAGCTATATTGTCACAGGCGACGAAACGTGGGCAGCCTAAGTTACACCGGAATCGAAGCAGCAATCAATGGAATGGCGGCATTCATCATCCCTTAGGAAAGTGAAAATCAAACAAACAATTCCTGCTCAGAAAATCATGTGCACTGTGTTTTGGGACAGAAAGGATGTGTTGCTTGTCGATTTTTTGTCTGGCGGAAACACTATCAATGCATCAGCGTACTGTGAGACTTTACAAAAACTGCGCCGCGCAATTCAGAACAAAAGGCGTGGCATGCTGAGTGCGCGTGTCGTTTTGCTCCACGATAATGCCCGTCCACATACGGCAAATCGAACACAACCGTATCACTTCTTTTGGCTGGGAACAACTGGACCATCCCCCATACAATCCCGACTTAGCACCTAGCGACTACCATTTGTTTCTGCACTTGAAGACGCATCTGGCGGGGCAGCGCCATACCGATGATGACGAAGTAAAAACGACCGTAATACAATGGTTATCTAGTCAGGCGGCAAACTTCTTTAACGATGGAATACAAAAGCTGGTCCCACGATATGATAAATGCCTTACTATTAATGGGAATTATGTAGAAAAGTAGAATAAAGTATGTTCTTTCAAGTGAATAAATTATTTTTGGAAAATGTTTACTTGTTGTTGTTTTTATTTCAAAACAGTACTTACTTTAAAAACACGCTTCGTATATATATATATATATATATATATATATATATATATATATATATAAATGGAGAGTGTGATTAGAAATTGAAAAAAAAAATTGAAACAACTTGTTGTGACACTCTGTATATAAATTCAAATTGGTAGAATAAAATAAAAAAAATGACATAAATAATATTACTAACACTGTCAGCATGGGTGGGTCATCAATATCTATTTCAATTTCATCAGAACCTACATCATTGTTTTGATATGCTTGGGCTTGTGCTGCTTGACACTGTAGTTTAAAATCTTTTTTTATTGATCTTTGACGGGTTAAACCTGAAAAATATTTGATAAATTAATAAAACAAACAAACAGAGTTAAGAACTAGACTATTATAACACACAACTATTATAACATCACCCTTAGCTGAAAAATTATAAGGAAGATATGTGAAAAGAAATACGGTTTTTGAAAAATTAATAAGCCAACAAATTCTGTAATTGACATATACACTAACTTAACCTGTTAACACTTATTTTTGAAAATATACATAAAATATTTAATATTCCCTCAAATATTTTGTTCAATATTATAATTCATAACTCTTTCCCAAATTAAGCAAATAAAATTCTAAATATAATCTCAAACCCCAAATGCTAAAATCAGAATGATGGACTTTTATTCATAGATTAAGAAAGGATATAGTTATTGATCTAAAATTTATTTAAAATATAGTTATATGAACTTTGATGTCTGAAATCCATCCATACTTCTGATTTTAAGAATAATGTATAAAAGCTAATGTTGAACATCATTTAGAAAAAAAATTAAAGGAAATAAACAGAGTAGTCACTTTTATGATTTCATGCAAAATTTTAGTTTATTCGTACAAGTTCTTCAGTTTTATTAAATTTTATTGTTTACTATATTACTACGCACTTGTGAAATTTGAAGTTACAAAGCAAAATAAATTTTCTGAATCGACATTCAAAATCACTGCAATAAAATATAAGAAAACATAATGTTTCACATTAAATTTATTTAATCCTAATAACTCTTATATATTTCAACAATGATTTTAAAGCAAGTTGTCAGAAAACTTCAAAAACCAATTAAAAAAATAACATTCATAGAACAAACCTGATTTGTTTTCCTCTCCATTTATTTCATTGTCACTTTCTCTTTGATGAGCAGATAACTCATTGTTACTGTTACTTAAGGGAACTTCAATTTTGGTTTTAGACTTTCTTCTTTTCAGAACACTCGCCTTCTTGGCCACCTACAAATTAAATCAGGTCATATAATACATTAGTTAGAAAAACTATAGCTCAAGAGTTTTTGTACCACAAAGTGGTTGGTACTATTTACAAGGATCTGAAACATTGAAATATAATTTCTATTAGCTCAAAATATTTTCATTTTACATCATATTATATACGAAATGAAGAAAATATTTAACATCACTTTTAATATAAAAAATATCATAACTGAAAAACAATCATTTTATGATAACATGCACATTTTTACATAACGTAATGCATATATTCTTTAATTTTAAACCTTCTTTAATGAATGCTTTCTTAAATGCTCCAGAAAGGATCTAATTTCAATAGTTTATGTCTCAAGAATATAAGTGCCATTTTGTATAGCATTGCTGCTAGTTATATGACTATTGTTTTATTTGCAGATACAAAGAACTTCAATGCCATTATTTCTCTGTTTAATACTTTTTACCCCCTCAGCAAATGCAATCGTTTGTCAGAGCAAAAAGGCTAGTCACCAATGCATCAACACCTCATTGTATTTTTAGCTATTTCTTGATTTTAATAATGAAATGATTCAATTTGTGCAATTTACATGCAATTAAAAGATATGTTTAATTTTTAAAATCATGTTTCTGTTTTTAACCACAACATGCATTATGATAATATTTGATAAAAAAACATAAATCAATATCGACAAAAATAGGTTTTGTTTTATGGTTGATTTAACATTTCACAATGTCAAAGCCTTGATAAAAAATAGTTTAAATGCATTAAAAATATTTTATTGTGAAGTGATCCTCTGTTTATTCTCTATATCACCCACTCAATTCTGTTCCTTATTTCATGCCACAACAATACCCCCCCCCGTCCCGAGGTGAGAGTATTCTGACATTATTTAAATTACAACTGTACCACAATGAATAAACAATGAATTTAAAAGTTTAGATTACTTACATTTAAAAGTTTAGATAAAGATATTGTACATAAACTAGCATAACTAAATAATAGTAAAATCTGCCCACCAAAATTTTTATGAAAAAAAATTTTAGATTTTTTTTTCAGAAACATCTAAAGAAGTGTTCCGATATATTAAACCTCATTCAAAAACAGTTTGATGTTTCTAAGTAAAAAAAATTAGAAGCAAATCGAACTTTACTTAACAGTTGTCCCTTAATATGATACATTATAAATGGTCCAACTTAAGAGAGGAAAATATAATTTTCAATGTATGGCAACCATGTGAAATTCATTTTTTCTAGTCTTTTACACAAACTACATAATTGGAAAATAATTAACAAAGCTGCATTTTACGATGTACAAAATAATTGGAGTTAGTTTTTAATAGTTCAATTTCGTTTTTTGTGTAGTATTTGAAATATTGATGCAGAGTAACTACTAGAATTCTAAACACTTTTATAAATTAATAAAACTTCCGTTTCCGATGCACAGCACATCAGAAAACTGATAAGTGGATGTAATAGCAATGGCATTGATTACTTATAAATCATTTATCTTTTCATATAGGAATAAATTTTAACATAATTTAGAACTAGGAAGCCTCTTTTATAGGACATGTTGTAGAAGTACCCATTCCACTAAACCTGTGTAAAATACATTGAATTTAAAAATAATTTTTCAATTTACATCTTTTTATCCCAAATGAATTTTTAAAAGAAAACAATTTTCATCCAAGCATAAAGTTTATTCAGGAAGCATTATACATTCCTTAAAAGCTTTAAAAAGTCATTAAAAAGGAAAAAAATGACACCCCCCTGCAGTCAGTTATGTTCAGAAAGAAAACTACTTATTTTCATAGCCAAAAAATTTAGTTTCAAATATTAGAGATAGAGGGCGCCATAGCGATATTTATAATGGATTAATGTAAATCAGGTTTTATAAAAGTATCTAGAACGCAAGTGGGCTCTTCATTCCTCACTAGCATAACAGTACTATACAAGTTCAAGCATTGCTGATTAAGCACTTTTACAAAATGGTTTATCAGCAAATATAGCAGCCAGAAAGTTCTGTACAGTAAAAAGATGCAAGATAAGGAAACAATCCATTTTGTGCTCAGAATAATGAAGTTTGGCGAATGATTCGAGAAATATTTACAAAGGGACTCTCATCTACGACAGAAGGGGAGTAACCTTACATAAAGCGTTCTCAAGGATATGTTCATTACCATAATGTGGTGGTGTTCTTGAAGCTGGTAAAATGTTGGGGGTTGCCTAAATCATCAAATCAAAGTTTCCGTCATTATATCTTTCATTTGTTCTAGTATAAACTGCAATCACTACATACATCAACATAAATATTACAAGCAAATTTGCGCATACTAAACCATTTGACTGGTTTCTGACAAATAATTGAATAAGAGCTACAATTATTAATAAATGTCTAATGGGCTGATGATTTCTATTTATGCATAGCACAAGTTTATCATTTGGTGCAAATTTACATTTCGGCAACATTAAGTTTAGTTTTATTTACGTCCCGTTGTAAAGAAACACTAGAGCTACTTTTGGGACGGACCTCGTAATTTTGAACCGAAGTCAAATGGCGAGGATCGGACAACATTGAATCACAGCAAGCATAAAAATTTGGTATACATTCACTGAATCTTTTAAATTTGGTCTTTTTACTTTTTTGAAGCACATTAGATAATACTTCGCTAAAAAAATTAGCTAAGTGAGTGGTGAACTTACTCTTTTTGCTTGAAAGTGTTATGTCTGCTTTCTAGCAGAAAAAAAATGTGACAACCTCAATAATTTCCAGTAGGATAGTAACTAGAGACAGAACGCAAGTCATTCACCTCACCCTCATATTGCAATTTCAATGAAGGGTACTTTTGATGAGAAAAAAATCACAAATTCAAACTGTAAAATCAAATGATCCCCTCAATCACTAAATTCGATTCCAACGGAAATTTGGTGCAAGATAATTTAAAAACCCTTGTATATCAATGCTACCTATATTACCGACAGAACAGAATGATGACCTAAGGTAGATAAATTGACATCCACTTACACATGCTACATTCAGTTGCCACAGGTTGATATTTGCCTTAACTGTGCTTTTTGTCTTAATTTAATATTACCTGTAACATTAAATAAATGTTTAAATGAATTTATGTAATGAAAAGTTGTACTGTTATTATCATCCAGAGTCCTCTGCTGGCAACTTTTTTAAGAAAAACAATTTCTTCCATAGAGCCACATTTGTTCAAATCCCAGATTTTTGGAAGGACTTGTTACTTTTTAATGAAATTTTAAAAAAGTAATGAACTTGCCACACCTTATATTACTTTGTACTTTTAATCAATTTTAATACACAAAGAATACTTAAAATTATTTCATACCTGCCATGTTTCTTGAAATGTTTTAGAAACTCCTGGAAATAAACCTTTGTCACCAGTTTCTCGGGAAAGCAGGAGCAGCTTTAAAATGTAACAAGTAAGATTCATTATTTCTGGAAAGCTTATGGGGGGAATTACAAAGTAAGAAAGCGCTTACCTTGCTCAGAGGTGTATTGGAGTTAGAAGAACTACCCAGCTCTGAATCTTTGATATGAATTTTCCATGTTGCAGTGGACATAAAAGATTTATCAGCTGCATAACATCGCCATAAACACTGAAATGAGTACAGTAATTTAATACAGCATAGACATTAGCTAGATTTTAGTTTTATACCATTTTGTAATAGTTTTTTTAAACACATATGTAGATATTTTCATACAAATTTTAAAACTGTGTGCTATATTAAAAAGAGTGCATATACTGTTTTAAATTGCATTGTAAGAAAATGGCCATTTATGGGACCAAAAACTGAATTCCAAGTATTCTTCTGTTCTTATGCTGTTACAAGGGGAATTGGCATAGTGGCACATATTATTCTCCCCCTAGCCATATTAGGCTTTAGAAAGAAACAAATGTTTTCATGGAGCTCTCAAGACTGATGCACAATGCTTTTTTATCCCCTCCCCCCATCTCTATCAATTTTTCCTGATATCAAGATTTGTATTTCAGAAAAGCTTCATTCATATACTTCAGTGAATCTTCTTAAATTGTCTTCATAGCTAATAGCATACATCACATTTTTTTACAATCAAAAGTTTCTTTATTTAACTTCCTTCTTAACAATTTCACAAATTGACTTTTAACTGCAATTAGTTGTCAGAGATTTGGTACTATACAATGTAAAATTCTTAAATTTCCATTTTCAGAACTAATATTGCCTTTTATTTCTTATCGATTATCAGATGAACAAGAAACATTTACGATGATATTGTGTTTTAAATTTCGAACTTTTTCTTCAATCATTTCTTCACAATTGTTATAAAACATTCCAGATATAAATGATAAAAATTTCATATTATATTGTAGAGAGTTTCCAAGAAAATAAACTATTAAGAACAAAGATCGATTTTGGTGATCCATCACAAAAGAAATAAATGAAATCTACATCATAATTATATAGGTATCATTTTAGAGTTTTCATAAATGGCTTAATAAAACCGGTCAAAATCTAAAATGAAAACACCAAGTCCCCCCCCCCCCCAAAAAAAAATACAACTAGTGATCAGTGTCATACAGTGGTTCTAATACTTCTAAAAAACTTTTTAAACATCAGAAATAAAAGTGCATAATATACTTCCAGAGCTGAATACATTGCATATTATGACTAAATCGACCTCGTGAGTTTAAATAAGCAGGGTTACATGAATCAATAATAATAATGAAATTTAAAATGCATCTAAAAGCTTGTATAAAGACAATTTAATTCTTTTAAATTTATTTAAGGCATAATAGCAGCTTTATAATACGAGTTTTCTGAAAATTTAATTGACTCAACATTCTCAACTGAGCTGTAGTGACGCTGAGCTGGCAACTGAGCTGTGTATTATCAATCTCAGCTTAAAGCTGTTGTATAATACCAGTCATAAAATACTAGGGATCCAAAATAATAAAATAGAATCGATAATTTCCTTAATGTATTGTTAATCGAAAGCGATTTTAAATACAATAAAGAAAATAAAGCTTATTGTATTCCGGCTTTATCAAAATAAATGTTGGTGCATTTAAGTAGATTAAGTAGTCTCTACAATTGATAAATTGTTTGGTAAATAAAAATCAAATTCCAAATATAAACACAAGAATACCTGAATTAACGTAGCAGCTGCAGGAATTTGTCTATTGAAATGCTTCTGACGTTGCTTTTGCTGCACTTTCAGAGCAAAACCAGAGCCAAGAATGCCCTAATAATAAAAATTTTTAGAACACACACACAATTAAAATATTATTGTTTTTTATTCTAATAGTAATTTATATGAATGTTGTAAATATTTCAAGTTCAGATTTAAGGAAACAAAGACAATTTCATAAATATGATAATTTTGATTTTCATATTTATAAACTCATTAGCAATATTTTCCTACGTAAATAAAAAACAACAACAAAGAATATATAATTTACTTATAAGCTCTTCAAATTTCATTGTCATATCATGCGAATGTATTCCATGACTGTAATTTAAATGATGATTTTCCAAAAGATATGTTTAAGCAAAGAATGCAGAAAACTAAATAACACATTACTAAATCAAACATTCTATTAAAAAAATTGAAGACTATTTTGGCTTTAGGGCTGGAGGGTTCCAAATTTGAAATCCGGTTCCTTTAATGATCAATCATATACGTAGTAGAACCAAAGAGCATCAATTTTGATATTATGGACTAAAAAACCTCTTGATAATATGGTATAGAAGTCTGAAGAGGAAGTGTCAACTCATTTAAACTCGTCATTTGGCAGGTTAAAAATTGTGAGATTTGTCCTAAAATAACTCTTGCATCGTTGTAAAATTGGATAGTATTACTAACCAAAATTCAATTATATAGATTATCAGAAGAAGGGGGGGAAGAGGAGGAACTGAATGTTATGTTTTTTATTTATTTAAAGCCTCTAATTTCCAAAAAAAAGTATCTGGAATGTGATTTAGAAAGTAAAACAGAAATGAACTTGGTGTAATCCTTTATACAACCAAACGGTTTTAACACTAATTCATATAATCTCTCTCTCTCTCTCCAAGGATAATATCTTGGTATGAACTTAAAAAATGCCTATTTATTTGTTCATAAAAAAAGTGTGCCTTTCTTCTGATATATTTCTCGCAAAAATAAATACTCTAGAAGTTCCAGAACATCCTATTAAAAACAGTATCGATACACAAGAATTTTAATGTTATGATAGCTGCCACGGAAAATAATCTGAAAAGATAAATAACTGCACTGATCAAAGCAAAAACCATTCCTTTTTTTTTACTTTTCTAGAGAAACTAAATATATTTCCTATTTTTTTAAAAAATTAAACGATGCAATTATAAGTCTATTTAAGTTTTTAACATTAATTGGTACCAACAGAATTCTAGTTTGTTACACCATGCTTGCAGCTATCTTTAACTTGAGCCACATTCCTTCCAGCTATATTAACACCGGTTATTAAAATCCTAGAGCTACTGTTAACAGATTTTCTGAAAGGAAAAGAACCATTTGTTTTCTAGACACATTCACAAGCAATGACTATTTTTAAAACAGATTTTGGAAATTCTGCATATAATTAAAACAAGGAGAGCTTTTACAAGAGAATGACAAAGAAGAGAAATGTGCAATTAAAAAAGTTTCTCAAAAGATTTATTTTGCTTTGTAACCCAATATAAATTTTTTGACAAGAATACATTGTAACATTTCTTTAATTAGATGCTTTGACAATGCTGATTTAAGAAAATTAAAGCTTTTCTAGCTTTTTCACATCTTAAATTCTTTTTAAATTCAATAAATTTGTGAGCAAATTGTTTTCCTTAGATAATAGACAATAAAAGCAATTCTTTATGCTTGAAATAAAGGACCAAATCTGTTTTCAAGAGATTATGTAAAACTATTTTTAACAGGTCTAATTTTAATTATAATTAAAAGATATATTCAATCTTAACTAGAATGTTCAGTAGATAAAACAAAACCATTTATTATCAGTTGAGAAATTCACCGAGCCACTCTAAAATGCAGCCAGTGAGCTGTGGTTCAAAAACCTAAAAGTCTGCGAAATTTTAACACACATACTAAATATAGTATTATTATTAAACACTATTCAAGCAACTTGACAAATATAGATGTATAATAATATCATGGATTTATAAATTACATATCATTTATATAATTCTCCATTAAATGTAGGTTAACTATAGAAAATTAATACTTTAATCTTCCTCCTTCTCTATGAATAAGTATGTGTGCTTAACATCAGTATTGGAAAATCACATAATCAGTATATGAGGGAGAATATTTTGTAACGAACATGCAATTAATGATACAGCAAAAGTGCAAGATGAAGCACATAGCACTCACTTTTATCAACCACAAATTTCTCTTTTTGCATCACATACATAATCTAATGGAAAAACAGAAATACAGAGCCATTATCTCAAATTCTGTTTACCCTACCCACCTTACAATCCATTCACACAAAAAGGGTGGTGTGCATATAAGTTTGCTCTGCAGTGATATTGAAAGTGGAATAATGATTGCATGAAAGTTTTCATGTGAAAAGAAATTTCAATATTCAACTGGAAAACGTTCAAAAAATAATTCACTTACTGAAACGTTGCTTCATTTGAAAGAATGCCATTGCCAGGGATGAATTTTCTACAATTTAATGGCAACTAAATATTGTCTAAATTGGGAATAATGTTGAAAAAAATGTCATTGTATTGACAGACTGTTTAGACATACATTTCGAGAAAAAAAAAAACAAGAATATATCCGAATTATCTCCACAAAAAATTAGCTATTTTGCTTAGTTCACAACTGCTATAGCTCACCAAGGAAAATGAATCTATGAATAATTAGGAAAATTATTATTCCCAACTGAAGCATAATTAGTTCTCTTAGCTGAAAATTGTGATATTTTAAGGTATAAATGGAATAATCGAGATTTTTTTTTCAAATACTTACACAGAATATTGTATATACAATTTCATTTATGTAACAAAAGGCTTACATTTTTAACCTTGTTAAAGTGTCAAAAGTGAAATGTATTATGGCAAAATTACTTTAAAATTTTCTATTATTCAGCAAATTTTTTTTTGAGATAAATAAAATATTTTTTTTCCAACAAAGGAGAGGTATTTCTTTTTTAAAAACCATAGTTTTGATTTTGTATTTTTCAGCATCATTATGTCTTAACTATCAGAAGTAAATTCTCTTTTGGGAATTTATGGACCACTAATTTAAATTTTACACATGTACTTCATTTTCTGACAGTTTGCTTTGTCTTTTCAAAGATGTGTTAATTTTTTCATTTTTCAAGATTTTACTTATAAAAGATATGTCTCATCATAGTTTAATTGAAAGTTCAGAAATAAAATAAAACAAAGTTTTGAAAGGAAAACATTACTTCTCCCTTAAAACGCCTTTTTTTTCATATATCAATCCAATTTCTGGGAAAGAGAGCAGTCACCGCTTAATATTTCTTTTTGAATAAAAAAATGACTAGGAAGTCATTTTTTGGTGGAAAAAAGTTAGCAAAACAACAATCGAAATTATTGCTAAGAACCAATTTTTTAGTTAGTTTCTTAGATGAAATTTTTGGTAAGTTTTTAATAACCGTTGTTTGATTTAATCAAATTTTCCAATAACTAATTTACTACCCTCGAGTTCATTATATTTTTCAGCAATTCCATCAAATCAGATTGATGTCTCGTTTTTTCAACCATCAGTTTAAGAAAAACTATCCTGGTTTCAAATTGTGCTTTTTATTAT
>JAOUZG010047704.1:4109344-4142215 GCA_026289955.1 Argiope argentata | reverse complement strand
ATATATATATAATGTCAACCTCGTTAGCACAACATTCATTATTATTTGAAATCTGGCCTGCCGAATTATCAGACAGAAAAAGTAGGAAACTACCTTATCTTTTCAGTTGTGGAGGCTCTTCTTTGTTTCAAGATATTTTTGCAACATTTTTAAGGTAATTAATGCTATGCCTTCATTCTATTCAAAATAACCGTACCAGTTAAATAATCGAACCATTTGCTGATTCTGAACATTATTCATAAGATTTTTTTTCATGTTTTCAAATATACTCAATCTTTTTTCATAGTTGGATGATAGACACCTAAATCATCAGCTTGAGAAAACTTTGCATTAGAGTATATATTTGGCATTAAAAAGTTATTTATATATCATACGATTTTGAGGCTATTTAACTTTTTATAAGGATGTTATTGAAACTAATTCCAATGTCATTAATTAATGCTATTTCAGTTTGTAAAAATATATTTCTTGAAAAATTAAGAATAAACTAAAATACATTAAAAGCATCTGGCTTATTAAGTTCACAAACAGAATGAGAGCTCCAAAATTTATATTGTTTAATGACTCTTACAGGACTCAATTTGGTCTTGATCAGAAATTAGATATAAAACAATTTAATAATACAAAAAAATTCAAATTTTTAGAAGATCATACTATATGTTCACATACATAAAAAGAAATGTAAAAAATAGTAAAGAAATAAAAAAAAATCTGAAAAATACAACTTACAGCAGGCAATGCAAAAAATGAAATAGCAAAAACAGAGAAACAAGACGCTACTATTTTGCCCATCCATGTTTTAGGAACAGTATCACCATATCCAATTGTAGTAACTGTTATCTGAAAATTTATTAGGAAAATCCAGTCAGATAAAATTTTACAAGATATTAATTACGCAAAATGCATTAATAGACTAAAATATATTATAATTTAAAGAAATTTGTTAATTTAAATGCTTCTTAAGTCATTTAGTACTTCAGTAAAGTCAATTAAGTGACAGTCAGCAGCTTCATGAAATTAAATCTAAAAATATATGAAACTTAAAAACAGTTAAAAGGATTTAACTTGAAATAATAAATTTTTAACTATTCCAGAAACGTACGAATTTGAAACGAATATTAACAATAGTAGATATCTTATAAACAATTTGTACAAAAACTAAATTAATATATTATAAATTATTTTACAATTTGTTATGTGAGTGTCCCATAGAATGAAAATATAGAAAAAAATGTAAAGAATATTAATTACTTCTCAAAATGAGTATTAAGTACTAAAACTCAAAATAAAATGGGCTATTATTAATACTTCATCATATAGGATCAGAAAACAATAAAACCCATGCATATAATAAAAAATTGAAACCAGTTTTAAATCATTCCCATTCTGGAAAATATTTGATAAATTTTAAGTATCATAATCTCCAAATAAATTCTTTTCAAGCTATTTAAACTAGCTATTGAGATGCAAAGCATTAACAATTATACCGTAGAAAATTTCCATGAATTATTTTAAACATCAGTAAAGATAATGACTGATCAATCCTTTATATAGATTCACAATGTACAAATTTTAATTTATAAATTTAGATTATATTAAAAAAAATAAATCATATAAAATATGAAATATTTCCAAAAAATGAAGATAGATATGGATGACAAACATCTTCAAATAAGCATTTTCCTTGTCAGAATGAAACTGATCCAATTGACAACAACTGAATATTAAAGACATCCTCCTACATATATTTTCAAAATCTTATCTTTCGAACTTTTATAGGAAGTCAAATGCCTTTTACAATATCCCAAAATAAATATTTTTTTTTCATGAAAACAAAAACTTCTTATAATAGGCCAAAATAAATATTTACATAAGACAATATAAAAAAAAAATCTTTTACACTCTTTAAGAAACTGGAATATATATTGGTGATGCAATTGAAAAAATCCTGAAGAAAAAGTTCATTTTTGAGGCTTGAGGGCTCTTATCTTTAATCTATTTAGAGTACTGCCATAAAATTATGCATCATAAGAAAGGTAATTTAATTATAAACACGATGCACTAAAGTTTTCTCAATTATCAGAATTTTATCAAAAGTTACAGCTAAATAATAAGGGAAAAGAAGCAAAACTTGCTAAATTGATGTGAATTAATTTGATTTAAATTTGATGTGAGTGGCTTTTCTTAAATTGAATGCAACTAATGACCCGGAGTGTTTATAGAGCCTATCAGGTATAGTATAATTTTGGCAATGGTATTAATCAATTTACAGTAGGATTAAACTCAATACCACTTATTGAAGTTAAAATGAAAACATTTGTCTGTGTTAAGTCACTGCTAGTAAATTAGTTTATTCTTTTCTTTCATTTAGTAAGCTTATAAAATGTGAAAATGGCCAAAGACTGGTCACTTAGAAAGCGGTGTAAAATAGTGCTTTCACGCGTCTAAGGCTACATCTATGGAGAAATTAGATGAAAAATTGATAGAGACTTAATCAAAACTGGCATTTCTAAAATTTTCAAGACACATAAGGAAACTCAATCGCTGCAAAATGAAACTGATAAAATACGAAAAAGAGGCAGAACATAAACAGATGATAGAAAAATTGAAAGACAAAAGCTTACATGACAGAAGAAAATCCTCTGCGAGTAGACAAGAAGAAATGGAATGATGTAATCTAAAAGTTAGAACAAGGTCTGTTCGACGCAGATTGAAAGAATTTGGTCTAAAAGCTAAAATTCCATAATTATTATAACTAATAATAAAAATCTCATTTTAAACAAAGATGAAATAAGTTAAAATGGGCTAATATCCGTTTAAATTGGTCATCGGAACAATGGTAGTGTTATTTGGAGTGATGAGATCAAAATCTCCCTATTGGTAGCGATGGCCTAAAATTCATAAGACGAAGAATTGGCGAAGATATGCATCCTGAATGCAATGCACTTACGATGAAATACGGAGTTGGTGTCATGATACGTGTTTGCATCACAAAGAGTAGGTAGAATTTCCGTAGTAAATGGAAATAGAAATGGCCCCAAAACACATAAATACAATACTAGAGCCCAAATCGAAGCCTTCCACTCAATATCTTTTCTAAAGCATCCAAGCATTTATATTTGAATAAGATTCAGTCCCATGCCATGTTACTAATGAGTGCAAAAAGTGATTTTAAGATAACAGCATTCCTTTATTGGAATGTCTCAAAGTAACCAGATATTAACAAAATCGAAAATTTATGGAAACGTCTGAAGAAGTGCATGAGCAACAACCCAGCAATAAAACCCAGTTAAGCGAAGAAATAATCAAATATTGGTTTCGTATTATAAAAGATGAACTTAAAAAGTTACTTCATGCCATGGGAAGGCGTTGTAAGGTCATAATCAACGCTAAAGGCTACCCAACTATTAAGTGGCATTTCCAGATTGTTCATATTTTACTTTTTCTTTCCCTATGTGTTTCACCTTTCTTTTTTATAACTTAAGTCGTCATAAAACTTCCTGCATAAACGTTATTCCAGAAATATTTTGAATAATTATATTTCCTATTGTATATAATTTTATTGTATTACTTTAAAAAACGTTAGTTGCTTAGTGTTCTGAACTCTCAAACATCAAAAAATGATCCCCCCCTTAAAGGTTTCTATAGTTTTGGACACCACTTTATAACACGGTCTTTTTCTAAATATCCGACCGAAAAAAAAAAAGAAAGAAAGATTTTGTGACCCAGTACCCAAACAAAATTACATAAGAAGAGACACCGATTAACGAAATGCCAATTTATTTGGTAGAGGTTATACAGTGTATCTTAAAGAAATATTTCAAATCAATGGTTTATTAACTTTAAAAAAATTAACAATGGAGAATTCAAAAAAATATTGGCAGAAAATTTTCCTCAAACTTAAATTGCCGATGAAAGACATAACTTGAACATGATTCAAGATGCAATGCAACCAACGGGTTGTCAGCAACAGTAATATACGCTACACGCACATATTTTGTTATAGAATATTTCACTTTGACAAGCAGAAACTACTAGCATATTATTAGTGGTTTATAATTCTCATATTCTATTGTATTTATAGATGACAATAAGCATGCTACTAAATCCGTAACAACAGAGTAGACACTTTTTCTAAGACTTTTTAACAAATAAAAAATGTCTACGATTTTGAAAACATTCGAATTTATGAAAAAATTTGCCGAAAACGTACCTGAATACTTTCGGTTTCTTGTAATCCGCACACATTGAAACCAGATTAAATATGCCGTTTGTTTTACAATGTCTTTTCTTTATATTAAACCGAGCCAAGTGACCGTGCACATTTTAATTTTCATGTATTCAAGCTTTTCAATAAAAATAAACAATGTTCCTTCACTTAAATTATTCTATACACATTCCCTTCTTGAAAGTACAATTTCACCTAATTCACCAATAAACAGCCAGAAATAAATGGCAAAAATATTTAGGCTTTATCTCAATACATACAAATGTGGAAAACAAGTCGTTCATATAAAACTTTCAGGCCCTTCTAGAAGCTTTTGATAAAATGTGCTCAGAAAGATGTTACTAAAATGTACGTCAAACTATGAATCTAAAATTATAATTTTTTAAAAGTCCGTTTATGAAATAGAAAACTGAGAAAAAAAAAAACAGAAGATTTATATCAACAAAAGCTGATGAATTCTGAAATCCTGTTACTTAATTCCTTAAAATATGCTGCAAGCATTCACACAAGCTAAGAGAGTTAGCTTCATACTCGTATATCTACATGCTATTTTCCATGCACTAACACAAATCAGTGAATATCCATTTAACAGCATTAGTACTATTTATGGAAAGAACAGCACTACAAATGATTTTTTTTTGCTATCAAGTAAATTAAGAATTAAATAAAAACTCAACAAATAACCTCTATTTACTTTATTACCCTGACATTCTTAACTTAATGAAAATCTATTGTACAAAATCTGGATTCCTTACAACTACTCCTTTAATAATAGAAGTTAGAGTTATGTTATATATCACTCCTTCCCTAAAATATTTAGAACAAATAAACGTAGACATGCTTTGATAAATTACTTTTGAAATGTTTAATAAATAGAAATAACGTCATTTCGTAAAAAAATGAAAACAATTTGTTGCGTGATTTAATATGCGTCATCAAATTTATTCTAAATTTAAGTGTAAATACATCACCAATCAATGAAAGAATGCTAGCCATGTAAATAACACAGGTATGAGCAATGCTTGTTGCCAGATGGCGAAACAAATAGCCATTTATCGCCTGCTTACCAGCCACAGCAGTTCAGAAAAAGAAAACTCAGAAATGAAATGATGGCGTTTAATACCAGCCGCGACCAAATTTAAGATCAAACGATCTAAAGCCAAATGCCATTTTATCAAGTCACTGAACATTTCAAATGTTCATCAGACTCATGCTTAAATATAGATTTCATTGATTTATTCATGTTACACTGCCTTCAATATGGCAAGAAATCCAACCTTCCTAAATGCCCATGTTAGGTTTTACAATATATCGTATTCAATTACATTTAATGCATTGAACCTGCTTATCTCAAATCACTAACTATACCGTAAAAAGGAATGCTTTGTCTCACAAACCAGTTGCATCCATACAGCTGTGTAGCGGGAGGGGCCCAAGGGGTATAAATGCAACAGGTGCCCTAGAGAGAAAAAAGCTAGCGTGTTTATATTCCTTTTATAAGTGGATTATGGCTTAAGTGTAAAAGAATAATGCAATGTCTACAGTGGCCTTTATTTTACCTATTTGGGGGGGGTAATTACTCTTGAGCATTTCTTGCCACACCACTAGATCCAAAAATCCATTTAAAAAATTCATAGTCAAGGGGGAAAAAAGTGAATAACCAGCTTCATTCTGTAGTTGGCCATCATATATGGAAACTAAAACTACAATTTTAAAAGTAAAAATGTATACTAAGAGATTTTGTACGTAAGTGCTCATAAGAGTTTACCAAATATATTTAAAATTGTATCGAATTTTCTACGGCAACACCCTTTTGGATGTCAGGAATGCATTTCTAATGGAAAAATTATCTAGAGAGTAAATTTTGGTTAACATAATACGATTAGACAGGGAAATATTTGACACTTTCATTTAAGAGACTGTTTCCATATTTAGATATTTTTTAGACTTCAGCAATAATATTTTTGTTTTATGACACTCGATAAGCATTTGTGAAGTTACAATCTATAAGTCACATTAGATTGTAATATAAAGAATCACAAAATATAACTGTAAAAACTTTTACCGGAATTTTTTTTTGGGGGGGGGGACCTAAGTCAACATTTTAGGAATACTGATAACTTCATGTAACTTTATTGCCCATGTCCGCAACAGAGATATCAGGTGAATTTCAATCCTTTCTGAGACCACTGTTATCTGGGAGCGATGCTGGAGGAAACGCGTGCTAAGAAACCGAATCTAAAATGTCTATAACCTGTAAATAGATTGAATAGTAATGTGTTGCATGTTACATCAAAAATAAACACTAAAAAAGATTGCCAGACCCCTCTTTCTTGGTGTATCAGGCAGCTCTGTTTCCTACCTTCCACAAGAGACGCTCAACTGGTCATCTTGCAAATATAATAGTATTGAGAAGGCATCTACGCACTGTAGTTGTGGCGATTTTGTTTGTGTTGTCAAAATGATCTACCATGAGATGAGGCACAGTAGTGTTTCTCTTCCATCCGGTCGAAAGTGGTAAACAGCGGTTTCGCACAGCGATCATGGCGTCAGAGCGGCCTGAAACATGGCTTCTAGACGTAGAATTATCGGATTGAAACAGAATCCATAGTTTTTTGACAATACTACGAAGCACATTTAGACATCCAGCAGCATTAGCTTTTGGCAACTCCATTTCCATCCATTCGACCACCCTCCCCTTACCGTAATGAATCAGATAACCTATTTTTCTTAGAAAATTCTACATCTCTCTGGATATTATAAACGAAACTACCAATAACAATTGAAGATCAATAATCATGCATAAAACCAACAAACGCAATTACGAAAGTTAAATTTTTTTGCACATTATAGGTATTTAAGAATTGAATACCTATATTGTATAAAAAAATTTATATATATATCTATATATATATATATATATATATATATATATATATATATATATATATATATATATATATATATATAGATGTGTGTTATTGATGTGTGTGTGTTGTGGATTGTTCATAGATGGCGCTCTCACTTGTTATTTACTTCCTGTTGTTTTACATTCCACCCCCGAAGACGGGAAGAAGAATGGCAAGCACGGACCCCAACGGTAATGAAATTTACCGTGGGCTTTTTACGTTGTTATTGTTAAATAATAATAAAAAAAAAATTCGAAAGACACCAATTTTTGGAATTCGTTCAACAAGCACCTCCACCGATCACAGTTGCAACATGGTGTATCGGCAGGGAAATTAATCGGAACTGGATACAGGTAAGACCTTTTTGATATTTACAAAATCAATCGAGATGCGAATCAGCGTTCGCAGCATTGTCATGAAGCTGCTGCAAAGAATACATGTAGCTCTAGAGGAAGAAAAAAAAATTGATATAAATACTTTGGCTGAATCTCCTTGGAGCTTAAGAAGATACTTTAAAACCATACAACAAAGAAGTAGAAGACCTCATTACGGATCTAGAAAAATTAAAGTCCGAACTAAAGGGATCTGAAGAATATGAGGAAAAGATGTTATCTGTAAAAATCAAGCTAAGGTGTCACTTGAAACAGGTTACTGTAAAAACTTCTGTCCAAGGATCAGAATCGAGTCTAAACGAATTCAGTGGAACAAATAATACAGTATCAGCTCTGAAATTGCCCAAATTGGAAATTCCACTTTTTTCTGGTGATTCAAATTTCATGGAATCCTTTAATTGACATAATAACGCCATAGAATGTAATGAGTCACTAAGATAGAAAATTTTTAGTATTTGAAATCGTTGCTTTCTTCCCCCGCCTACAATGTTGATGCTGGATTCGAGTTAAATGAAAGAAATTACGATTTTTGCATTGAACTTTTAAAACAACGTAATGGACGAAAAGAATTAATCATTAATTCCTATATGTCTAAATTATTAAATCTTGAGCCCGTTAGTAATTCATCCTATGTTAAAGACTTGCGTCGATTGCATGACGATATTGAAATAAATATAAGAAAATTAAAATCTCTAGATGTTACGGAAGGATCTTATGGCCATTTTTTGAATCCTTTGTTATTAAAATTATTGCCCCAAGATTTGGTTTTGGATTTTCATCGGAAGCACAGTAAGGATAGTAATTGTGAGGTTTTAGAAGTGATGGATTTCTTAAGAAACGAGGTTAAATCGAGGGAAATTTGAGAGTTTATCATCACTAACCAAAAAAACTTCTGAAACTCAACGTACCTTTTTTCCAAATTATAATAGGCGTCAAAGAAATCATTTAAAGCACAAAAATATTTCGTCCGCCGCGGCATTGCATATCCACGTAAAACATATTTGTATATTTTGCGATTGTGTAAATTGTCATGATTCGACAAATTGCAAACTTTTGAATATCGAAGAAAAAATAAACTTAAAATTGAGGGTAAATGTTGGAATTGTGTTAAGAAAAACGTTGTCAAGGTCACCAATGTAGCGATTGAAGGTCGCGGTACAAGTCTGCGACGCTTGGGCCTGTAGCCGAGTAACATAGCCACTATACTAAAAGTCGACTTCGGTATCGTAGATGTTATCTGGCTTATAAGGCAAACGCTACACTATTAACTATATGAGAAACGTGGCTGGAAAGCAAAATGAAATCAGAAGTAATTTTCTTAATTGACCTTCGATATTAAATAAAAATGTTGAGAATATTTCAGTATCGTACAGTAATGTCAGTGCGAAAAATAAGACATTTTTTATAGACTTTGCTAGTTCGGATAAAAGATCGGTATTAACTAGTGCAATTTTGGATAGTGCTTCTCATAAGAGTTTTATCTTGGCTAAGTTAGCTAAAGCGTTAAATCTCAAACCAATAAGATACGAAGAGCTCGCTGTATATTCTTTTGTTCAAACTACGGCTCATAAAAAACGATATCCGGTTGTGTGCTTGAAGCTTGAGAATAAGCATGATAGATCAAAATTCTATATGTTGGGAGCTCTTGTAATAGAAATCATTTCCAATTTGTCTTTAAATATTCCAGACGACTCTATTTCGAGCGAGTTGAAGGCAAAAAACATACAACTTGCCGACTCATTTGACAAAGGGATACCGGTGGATTTTCTAGTAGGGAGCTACTTCTTTTGGGAAGTTGTTTGACCAACAGGAAAGGGTCAATCAGGACACCTGGGTCATAAATTTAGTCTTCGGGTGGCTAATACGGGGTGTCGGAAAGAGGGACGTTTCGACTGGAAGTTGTGAGAATGTTTGTTTGGTAATGGATTCTTCTATTTTGTTTGAGCTGAATAAATTTTAGGAGTTAGAGGAATTTCTTAGCGAAATGCGAGGACTTTCTGGGAGGGACAATCAACTGATTAAAACCTTCGAAAATAATTTGGATTTTCATGAAGAACGGTATGTTTGTAAATTAATGTGGAATGATAATATGGGATAATTGGATTCTAATTTTGAAGTTGCAGAAAGGTGTTTTAATTCATTGGAAAGGAAATTAAACAGAAATCCTGAAATTGCGGCCAATACAAAGAAATTGTTAAGGATCAATTAGAATGCGATATTGTCGGAAAATGCGTTTATAAAGACATAAGAACCGGATATTAAATGCCTCTTAGGGCTGTTATGCGAGACAATAAAGTAACGACTCAAGTTCGAATAGTTTATGTTTGTAGTAGTAAGGCAGGGAAAAATAAAAAATCTTTGAATGATTCGCTTGAGGCAGGAGTTAACCTTAATGCCAATTTATTGAATGCCATTCTTAAATTTCGGGAAAATCAAATTCTGTTTTGTCGAGATTTAGAAAAAGCATTTTTTATGACAGATTGCAGAAAAAGATAGGAAGTATCTGAAATTTTTATGGTTTCCGAAAGAGACGGGGGGCTCAAAGCAAGTACTTAATATTAATCGTCTTCCTTTTGGTTTAACTACATCTCTCTTTGCTTTGGCTTGCATTTTGAAATTTCATATAAGGAAATATAGAGTATAAATTTCCTAAATGTTGTGAAATGTTAAATGCTCTCTACGTCGACGATCTATATTATAGAGCAGATACCGCTCAGGATGCGTAACAGTTAACTTCTGCAGCTATAGATATATTACGATCCGCCGGGTTAAATTTAAGGAAATTAAGAACTAATTGTATCAAGCTAAACAAACTTTGGTATGAGAATGAGTATGATGAAAATATTGATCATGGGCAAGGATCAGGATTCTTAAGATTGAATTGGGATCCAATTAAGGATGAAATTAAGTTGAATTTAAGGGAAGTTATGAATTTCTTGAAATTTGGAATCACCAACGGAACTTCTAAAAGACATATACTAAGAATAATCTCTAAAATTTTCGATCCTTTTGGACTAATTGTAATTACAGTTAAAATTCTCATCCAAGAATTATGGAAAAGGGGCCTCGAATGGGATGAAAAGCTACCACAGGATTTGGAAGAAAAATGGAACACTTGGTGCTCTGAGCTATCTGCTATGGATAACATGCAGATCGAACGTAAACTGTTCGTGAAATTAAAAACGAATGACATTTCTCTTCACTTCTTTAGTAACGCTAGTGCTAAAACCTATGGGGCAGTGGCGTATTTCTGATACATTATAGAAGATGGAAGTGCTAAGGTGAGCTTTATTATTTATAAAAGTAAGGCTGCTCCCTTGAAAGCCTTAACCCTTGCGAGAATGGAACTGATGTCAGTTCTCATCGGTGCTCGCTTAGCGAAATACTTGGACACCTTCCCATCTTTAACTAAAAGAATTTATTTGTGGAGTGACTCGAAAATTGTTATTCATTGGGTGAAAGGATCGGCAAAAATATGGAAACCCTTTGTGTGCAACAGAATAACTCAGGTGTAGTCATTTACTTCTCCGTACTGTTGAAACCGCACTGTAAAGGATCGGAAAACTCCGCTGATTTGACTACGAGAGGGGAATCAGCGAATGCATTTCTCTCAAGTTCTTTCTGGTGGACGGGACCTGAGTGGCTGCCTCAACCGGTACAGTCGTGGCTTGTGCAGTGTTCGTCAACTCTTTCTGATTCCATTTGTGATATGGAAATATTTTCATTAGAGCGTCGGAGAACTGAGACTGTCAACATAATGGTTGTATGTACCAATGTTGATGACTGTATTTCAAGCTGTATTAACATTGATAAATACAGCCCTCTTTTCAGACCTTTGTGTGTTACAGCATTTGTGAAAAGGTTTATGAACAATTCAAAACCTGGTTCATTAAAATTGAGTGGAGCGCTTAGTGCTTTTGAACTTCAAGAAGCCTTACATTCTTGGATTAAGGTTACTCAAAATGGACATTTCAGAGTTGAAATTCATCAACTTCTTTTTAAGAGTGTCATCTCTAAGGATTAGAGTGTGTATAATTTGAACTCTGAACTCGATGAAAATAATCTGCTCCAAGAAGTGACGTAAGGGCGAAGCATCCTTGGCTTCTCCCATCCAACGATAAATTTGTAAAACTACTGATATTGGATGCTCATTTCAAAATGGGCTATTTAGGTGTGGAAGTTACTTTAACCCACTTGCGTGAGCAATTCTGAATAATCAAAGATAGACGATTTGTGAAAAAGGTACTCAGTGATTGTCTCATATGTAGACGTTTTAAGGTAATGACTGGAGAACAGGTGGTAGCTCCATTACCTTCAGACAGAATTCTAGAACATTCACTATTTGACGTATCTGGTGTAGATTTTGCAGGACCTTTTTCTGTGAATGACTCTAATGATAAGTGCTATTTAATAATATTTACTTGTGTTGTAGTAAGAGTTGTTCATTTAGAATTAGCTCATAATATGAGTACTAATTCATTTTTATTAGCTTTTAGGAGATTCATATCTCATAGAGGTTTGTGTTCTGTAATATATTCTGATAATGCTAAAACATTTAAAAAGGCAAATTCTGAGTTAAGTAAATGGTGGAGATGTATTAATAATCCCGAAGATAAGGTATTGTTTGGAAATTTATTGTTGAGAGGAGCCCATGGTGGGTAGGCTTTTGGGAAAGGCAGATACGTAGAATTAAATCTTGTTTAAAGAAAATTATTGGCAAATCATGTTTTTCTTTTAAGGAATTGGAAACAATTTTTTTTTATAAATTGAAGCTATTGTTAATTTTAGGCCTATCATGTATCTGTACAATGAACCTTCCGAACCCCTACCACTCACTCCTCATTTTATAATTGGGAAAAGATTAGCATCTTTACCTGCAATGCAATCTAAAATTCAGGAATTAAATGTAAATAGAAATTCTTTAACAAAAAGGATTAAATAACAGCAAACAATTGTGAATCATTTCTGGAATAGGTGGAGAAAGGAATACTTGCTTAATTTGAGATCAGCCTACGTTTCTCCACCCAAGTAAAATTTGTTTATTGAAGGTAGATGATGTTTTAATTAATGATGAGCATTATCCTATAACATGTGGATTATCAGAAGAATTTTGGAGTTGTGTTCAGAGTGAGAGGGACAAGTTCGTTCTCTTCTCATCAAAACTCCCAAGGGGACTATAAAATGCTCCTTACAACTTGTTTGTAATTTAGAGATAAATCCTTAAATATATATATTCAATTTAATAGATTTGTTTGTGTACGTGTATTGAAATTTAATTCATTAAATTTTTTCATTAATCGAAAGAAAATTTTACATCGTTCTAACGTTATGATTAATATATTTATGTTTTCTCAATGTTTATTACTATATTTGTTATATGGAAAATGGGGGATTATGGGTGGGGAGTGTTGCGAATGGTGCATAGATGGCGCTCCCGTCTGTTATTTACCTTCTGTTGTTTTACATTCCACTATCGAAGACGGGGAATTGCGTGGAAAGCACGGACCCCAACGGTAATGAAATTTACCGTAGGCTTTTTACGTTGTATAGTTAAATAAAAAAATATCGAAAGGCACCAAGTTTTGGAATTCATTCAACAAGCACCTCCACTGATAACAGTTGCAACATTATATATATATATATATATATATATATATATATATATATATATATATGAATCATCCTGTTGGGCGCTTTTAAAAAGTATAAAGCATAATAGGCGAAAATTTATGTATTAGAGCCTTTTTGATTAAACACAAAATGAATTCGATCAAAGTCACATAGAAAAAATTATGTATTTATCACCCAAAAATATAAAATAAATAATAAAATAAATTAAAATTAATAATAAAAAGAATATATTTAGATGCAATTTAAAAGAAAAACATAGTTATACTTAAAAGTTCACGAACATATATAGATTTAAATTTCTTTTAATTCTTTTCAAACAATCTAAGAGGCAAAGGCACATCTCATATGTTTTATAAGCTCGAAAAAAATAACTTAAAAATAAATTTCATTCGAAATTTTGCGCATTATATAGCAAAAATCTTTTCGTATAGCTATACATTTTATAGAGCCTCTTTTTCCAAGATGTTTATTCATTTAAATGTTCAGAAAAATTAGAATTTATTATTTTAAAATTTTATTTGAACAGTTTCAAGTTTTCATTTAGATGTAAAGCTAGAAATACATAATTTTATATCTTCAAAAAGAAAAAAAAATCTAATGTTAATCAATAGTTTGCAAATCATTAATATTTGAAATTATTTGTTTTCGCACGTGTATCGAATAAATGCAAGATATATTTAAAATTAGAAAAATCAACATAAATTAAATCTAATAAGGTTCCAATTGCCTGAATGTATATAATCATTCACAGAATAAAAATGCTACAGCAATCATAATTACGGCAATGAAATTCTTTGATATTTGGGATTCTTGTAGGAAATCTTGAAACACATAAAATAAACATTAGTAAATATTCAATGAACAGAAGTGAACCTTTTTTTGTAACAAAACATAGAGTTCGTTATATATTAAATATAAAATAAAATAATTTGACCAATATATTCGTAAAACTAAATCAACCCAATCCTACAACATTTAGTAGAATTATAATGTTCATTTTTCACTGACTTGAATCCTTAAGTAGCATTTTATGAGCAGGAGATAAATATTGCTAGTGATAATAAATAAAATATTCTTGCACTTGAAAGCCTTTTTTACTTTAATATTTTCTATTGTTCTAGAGATTAAAAAACACACAAAAAACCATGATCAGTAGAATTTAAATGCCAAATAAAAAGCTATCCAATATTTAAAATTTGAGAATGAACCCCCAAATGAATCCTTTTAAAGGGGAAACAGAAAACTATATGTAACAGAAAAATTATACACAGGAATGAGCTGAAATCTTGTATGCCTACATAAGATAATCTAGTTCATTGAGTTATTTCCAAAATTTAGGTGTGCTGTTTATCAAAACTTTAATTTTGATAAATTATATCTATTAAAATATTTTAACACCTAACATAAGTGCAAAATGTACTGCCTATCATATATTTCCTTAGTGAAAAAAAGATTTTTAGGCTAATAACCTTACTATTTTTCAAGAAACGAATAAAAGCAAACTTTTATTGAATGTTAGAAATTCATAAATTTTGCAAGCCCAGTATCAAAAGGAATACATCTAGATCAATGATATTTTGTTTCTAGGAATAATTTTTGACGTAGTTTTAAAATTTAGTCAAGAAAATGAAAATGGATATAGAAAATTTTGCTCTTATTTCAATAATTACATGACCACTTACCAGAAAATGTTTAGATATAAAAATCTCTCCAGAGTACATCAATTCCTTTCAAATGATACATTTAATAATTGCATAATGGACACAGCTAGAATAAAAAGCTGGATGGTTCTTTTTTCTTGCGATTATACACATTTTAAAAATAGAAAATGGATGTGATCATTGAAATTACAAACGTTTTCATAACGGTAAACTATACACTGAAGAGCCAGATAAACTGGTATAGCAGGTCGTTTGCAAACAATAGCGGTGTTCAACCAATCAGCGTAATGAAATGCGATCGACAGTGCTTATATAAGACAAAAGGTGCCTGAGGAGGTTATTACATCGATTCTTGCTGTTAAAATGGCAGGTTATCAAGATTCAAGCGGTGACTAACTGATGGTGCACGAGAGCGGGAGTACAGCATTTCCGAAGTAGAGATGAAGTTTGGACTTTCGCCTCCGATTATTTCTAGGGTGTACCACGAATACCAGTTTTCCGGTAAAATTTCAAATCTCCAACATTGGTGCGGCTTGAAAAAGCCTTGGTAGAACGAGATAATTGAAAGAATCTCCTGAAAATAATCGTTACATGAGATAGACCACATAATTTTTCCTGACATGTCAACCATATCGAATATCTGAATGTTTTGTAATGTGCTGTCCATAGGAGATGGCCATCATCTCGCACTCCCAAGGCTTTGTGGACTGCCCTGCAGGAATCATGGTGTGAACTCTCAACATAATATCTTCTCAAGTTAGTTGAATCCATGCTATGCCATGCCGTACTGCGGCACTTCCACGCGCTCGTGGGAGCTCTAAACAATATTAGATAGACAAATGAGTTTTTTTGCCACTTCAGAGTAGTACGAAAAGATATGAAACTCATAAAAATTTCTGGAGGAAAATATAAAGGATTGCAACCCAAAATCTTCAGTAAAGGGAAAATAATCAGAGTTCAAATGTATGTCAAACTGCTATACTGAAAATATCAAATAAATATAATTGAAACTTTTGAAATATAACAATATCCTACACAGAATAAAATACCTAATTTTGTATCAGAAATTTTATTAAAATCCATTGATTGTATAATAAAACAAACATTATCAATTTATGAGCTTTTTTAGTGTTTAGAGGTGTATTTTGTTTACACATACGCAAACACACTAAAGAAATTATTACAAATGCTGTATAAACTGTATTAAAATCCTGTTTTAAATTTAAGCCTAAGTCATTTGCACAACATATTTCAATGAAAAACAATGAAAATGTAAGTCATAAGAATACTTAAGAGAAATTATTCTTTTTCATTTGATTCACACACAATTTAGATAGCTCTAGATTTGGGTAAACAAAGGCAATCAGTATAGATACATATATGAATACTAAGATTGGAGTCGCAAATAAGTTACATCAATAAGGTGCAACATGCTAGTATTCCTGACTGTCTTTATGAGTTACCATATCTAAAAATATGCACAAAAGATTTAAAGTGACAAGCCTAACGACTATCAGATAATATACTAAGATACTATAGAGTAATCTATCAGTATGGGCACTAAAATAAATGATCAAGTATTGAAACTAAAATAGCAAATTTAAATAGATAATACCATAAAATGCGCAAAATACAGAAAAAAAAACATTCATAAAATTACTACTGAACACATGCATGTAATTAAAAATTATTTAACAAAAGGGTATTCTATGAAGCAAAAATGTCATGCACCTTGAATGTAAAATATTTTTTTAAAAGCAAATTCAACAAACACATTAAATTAAAAAAAACTGTATGAAAGGGTGCCATTAATAAAAATAGTCAGGTTAACTGAAATCTAATATTTATGTATACATTCACTTACACAAAGTGTGAGGAGGTGAAAGCACACAATCAGCCGCCAAGAGGTTATTTAATCATAAGGAGCAACAATGGCTGCCAAAACACAGTTCACTGTACAGTAGCCTGAAAGATTAAATGTGCTTGTTTTGTGGAAATAGCAAAATATAAAGAAAAAAAAAAGAAAAGAGAGAGAGAAATGCCAACCACAAGCAAATACTAAGCTCATTCTCAGAGGATGATTTAAAAAATTACTATTGGTAATGCTTAGTGATTTGGATGAAATTTACTATGCACTTCATATTATGACAGAAATATGTGCATCAAAATCCGAAAAGCATATCTAAATAAAAACTTATTATTTAACAATACAAGCATTACAATTCGGGTAGAAATGTTGGCATTTCTTTAACAAAAAAATTAAAATAAAATTAAGAAAATATAAGAAAACCAAAAGGCTAAAAAGCAAATTTAAATTATGAACCAGCAGCAAAAAGTGTTTTCATATCACTGTTGAACACAATGACAAAACTGAAAATAAAATCTTACCACTCCCCACCATAAGGCATCTGCATAACTTGTAAAATCCGATTTTCCTACTATACCAACGTCTTCTTTTTCAGCTAAATACATGAAGTATGAAGAAAATATGAGGCCTAAAAATCCAATGTATAGAGTTGTAATAAGCTCCTGAAAAAAAAAATATATGTTTAAATTGCTGATTAAAAAATCTTGAAAAACCGACATATTTTATAACGTACAGTATACGCTCCAGATAAAATGTAATGGTTGAATCTTGCTGAAAGCGACATTCAGATTTTCAGAACACATGACTGATGTGAAAAATTGTAAACAAAAACATACTAATTATTAGATGTATCTGCTTATATCACGATGGTAATATGAAACAAAAACCGGTAAAAGAATTTTCAATGTTGAACATCTACTTTTACATTTTCAAGCCAGTCTTGGGGTGCCTTTTTTTAAACTTTACCTAAATACAAAACTACATTATTTTAATTATTAATTATATGTAACGCTAGTGAATAACTCTATAACTTGTTCTACAATAGGCGACAATTTATAATCATTTTGCTACCGGTACTGCATTTCAAATTAATAGAAATTCTTTGCTGCCAATGTGTACAGAAAGAATTATTGGCAACCAACTAATCAGTACTTTATATAATTCAATTTAAACTCGATTTGTTATTCTAACAGATGTAAATGAACAATTTAAAACGAAATCTTCTAAAGCACTTTCACTATAATCAGCATATAGAGCTTATAAATAATCTATTTCTTAATAATAATAATAATCCAATGAGCGTATTTATAACTATTATTTGATTAGGAAATTAATGTAAAACAAGAATTTTTTTTGTCCTTAAACTGTTTCCTGTTTTAAACATTTAGCTGAGAGCATTGAAAAGTCTGTACATACAAAAAGACAACTTTATTTTCAATTTTACTTCTGCTGATGGTTCGTAAAATCAACAAATAGCCTTACATTTGCCGTTTCTTTTCCAAGTTCATTTATTCCTTTCTATAAACCAGCTTATTTTTAAATAAAATATTCCAAAGGAGACTACAACTACTCAGGGCAATTATCATAGATAATCGGACAAAATTGCTTGGTAAAATAAGTTGAAAGGGAATATGAAAAACTTATCAAAGAGAAGACGAAATAACTTATTTGATGTTTATTTTTAAAGTGAGCAAGAGCAAAGCAGATAGAAAAATTAGACATTAATAGCATTTTAAGTATGAGATGCGGGACGTTCTAAGATATTGGATAGTTAACTCAATATTACCTACCTGACGATGAACAAACACAACTGAACCAAGAAGACGCCAAGTCCCTCCTTGCCGATCAACATGTAACATGCGTAAGATTTGAAGAAATCGAATTCCCCTACATATTAAATATTATATATATAAGCAAAACAAAAACAATTTTGAAACATATGATACTGAATTCATTTATAAATAACATGGAAGAAAATAAAAAGGAGAAAATCTAGGAATATCTACGAATTTCAAAAATTTTCAATTATTGATATAGTAAAATAGCTAATTGAAAGATAATTTTTGGAAATATTATGGATGCACTTTCGCGGGAAACATGTTCTTTCTATGTGAGATTTTCTTTTAGTAATTATTAATGCATTTCTTTTATAAGGCAAAAGAATCATAGAATAAGAATTTTTTACTCTATTACGATTTCTTTTAAAACTCACCATTTAAGTCATTCAATGGGTAATTTATTGTGTCAAATTTATAAACTCTTTGCCATGAATAAAGAACACAGGAAATCCATTAGTTTTATTCCTTGTGAGATTTGGAGACAAAAGAACAACACATTCCGTCCTATCTAGTTTTACATGAAGAAAAGATCTTGCACAATAAATATCATGAAATCATACCTACAGTCTTCTTAAAACATCCAAACTAAGTGTTTAGAATGTGAAGAAACAAGAGTGAACTTTCAACCTAAATATATTGGATAGATTAAATATTTTTACATAAGTTGTAAGTTGGTCGAGTTTTTAAAATAGTATACTGTCTTTTAAGAGATATTCGGATAAACATTAGTTAAAAAAATATTCGTATTGAGATATAAAAAAATGTTTAAAATCTTGCTATCATGAGTTGTTAAGGTAGGAGTTAAACTTTATAGTAAGCAAGCACTTTGAAAGTATTTCTATATGCTTTTCCTATTAAGTACTGGACGACAATGATTGCAATCATGCATTGATATTTGTATAAGCTTTGTATAATAGCTGTAGCAAATTTGATTTTCTTTTGCAAAGAAAATATCAGGATATTCATCAAGAAACAGCGTGTCAATCTATTTAGGACATACAAGAAGTCACATTAATTTTGAATTATTATGCATTTTAAGACAGAAAAACGTGAATAACCTCGAATAGATTACAGCCATATCTGTCTAATATTCAAAATATTTTATTTTTCCAATATATATATTTCTGTTTTATAAATTCTACAATATACTTTAAAAAACTAGTGTGTACTTTAAAAGACACGTATTACATTTAAATGTAACGAGAAAATTTAATATATTTTCTTATATGGGATATGAAAAAAAAATAATAAGCTCTTGAATAATTTCATGATACTAATTTTATATTCATTCCAACAAATTTGAGGGAAGTTCACCAGAAAATGATATTTTTAATTTTAAAAGATTCGCTAATGACGTGATAAAAGTCATAATTGATATGTAAAGATACCAATAATGAAATATTGGCCAAGAAAGATATTATTCTATTCTATAAAGATAAATGTATGTAATAGCTCTCTGCTCATAGACATTTCGGTAGGTATCAGTGTGCACCCAAAAGTGATTTTATATTTTTCAACTAAAAATACAGCAAAAATGTAACGTTTCCTTGCAATGTCAAATATATATATATATATATATATATATATATATATATATATATATATAAAATCATATTTGTTTGTGATAAGGCCGGTAAAATAGAATAAGTTTCAATGATAAAAAATTATTCAATCCTTTTAAGATTTTTTTTTTATTATTTATCGAAAATTCCATGCATTAATTCTTATTGAATATTACATCTAGAACCTTATAGCTTATTGTATTCTTACACTTATTCTTGATCCCAATTTTGTTACAGAGAATTATTTTTTCAACACTATTGTGTTGGTACAGATATTAAATGACATTTCCTAATCCCCCACACGTGGGAAGCCCTTATCTTTCTGTTTCATTCCATTCTTAAATAATTTTGAATAATCACAGTTGAAGCAATTAATATGTTAATTTATTAGAATAAATTGTACAACATATTTTTCTTATAAAAATATGTTGTATAATTTATTCACATGATTCCTGCAGAAATCCCGTTTTAAAAGATATTTTGAGATGCCATCTAAAGAATTTTTATCTTTTATTAACTAAAAAGAAAAAAAAAAATTGTAATATTTCAAATATCATTTTTTCTTATTTTACTGATGGCAAAATGACTACATCATTAAAGACAAATCATCCCATGGATAAAAAATAAAATATAGTACAAATAATAACTAAGAAATAATAATTCTTGGTTAAGAGAATTGTCTTATCCAAAATGGGAAATCCCAATTTTGAAAATAATTTCTACTTTTCATAAGAATATTAAGATATAAGTTTTTTTTGAAAACAAATATAGTTAGTTTTAATTCTTTCTCTCTGTCTCTCTCTTTTCTTTTCAAAAAGTTGATATCGGCATCAAACAAAAGTGAGGTATTTTTTAATCGCCATTTTTCATTACAAAAAAAAAAGTTTGATATTTTCATTAAAAAAATTATAACATTCAATAGAAAATTTATAACACATCTTTTATTTTATTTTGTTCAATCTTGATAATTTATCTGAACTCAATTAAAAAAACAAATGTTTTGTATTTACATAAAAAAACAACTGAAGTTTTAGATTAATATAGCTTTTTCTTTTTTAAACTTAAAAAAATCTCTTTATTTAAATTTTCCCCTTATATTTTTTGTTAATTTTCAATAAACAATTGTTTGCACACTGCTCCACAATTACAAATTTTTTTAATTAAATGCATTTTTCTCATATGTAAACTATTAGAACTCTAGACTGATATAATAATTAAAAAAGAATTGGAATGAAAAAAAAATCGCTACTTTACGATAACATTTTTAATTAAGTTTTTACCTTATTGCAGATGTTGCAAAAACTTGACCATTAGATCCAAGGGCAAGTACTAATATGGATGCAATTACAACGATGAGATCTGAAATTTAATAAAAGTTTACATCAATCTTGCAGCTTGAATACCAGATAGTTTTTTTTAGCAAATGCAGTGTCATAAACTTTTATTAAGACATACCAATAATAGAGATAGGCTTTCGGGCAAACCTTAATCGACCCCAAATTCCCATATATTTACTTCTACAACCAGCAGCCCACAGACGTATCAAATATTCCACTCCAAAAAACACAACTAGCACAGTTTCCTAAGAATAAAAATGACGATTAATAAAGAAATGTTTCAAAGGAAAAATCATGTTCAAGATGAATTAAAACTCCTCATCAATCTTAAAAATCAGATTAGTAGTTTCTATACACCTTATGATAAAACAATTAAAATTTAATTTTGTATTAAATTACATAAAAAATGCTTATTACAGCAATGTTGAAACATTGCTGTAATAAGCTTCAGTATACCAGAGTACCAAGTTCAGTATACCAGAGTAACAATGGACAATTGAACAGAAATTATCTGAAAACTAGTCCCATGTCTGACTGGTTTTTCTCCCATCATTAAGAGGAAAGTCAACTGAGAGCCTGAACCATAAGAACTGACATTACAGGCTAAAACTATCTAAAAAGAGTTAATATTTAATCAAATATTACACAATATTTAATCAATAATACACAATCAAATATTTCTAAAATGGAAAATTCACTCCTAATTCAGCAATTGCTGTAACAGATATTTGACATATGAATCATACCTTGAATTACCTTATTGCTTGACAAAAAGCTTTAAGTCCAAAGCAAGGAAATGAACAGATGTATTCTTAATTTTTTTGAATAAACATTTATAGGGGTGAAAAAGGCTTTTTATCAAATAATCTCTTTCAGTCATCCAAAAACTATGTATTACATTTGGGGGGGGGGCGGAGGAATCTTTTAGAAACGGTGCATTTCTGTGTATAAGTCAAGTAATTGAGAAACTTTTTAAAAGCTAAACTAATGGGATCGACCAATATATAGTTCCGCTGGGGAAAAGTCCCACATATATGGTAATGAAAAGTTACCACATATGTGTAATGGTAACTTTTCATTACCATATATGTAAGCAGATTCTTATTCCCCTGGAGGCTATAATAATGATGTAGGGTTGAGCTGCCACCATTCAGATGGCGAAGTGCACTCCTTAAGTGGGGGCAGATGCTTGGGCTACACTGTAATGAGGGCTATTTTACATCCATCTCAGCACCCAAATTAAATGTCATGACGACCTGATAATGTAAAAAGTGTTAGTTTCTGATAATTACCAGAGCTGAAACTTTAAAAACAGTTTACCAGACTTTAGTTCTTAGCATCAGACATTTCAATTTATAGCAAATTGAATGAAAATATCTCATCCGTTTTAACTGTTCAAAAATATTTTTGTCTTCATGGCAACAAGTTTGAAAATAACTTCTTTTTTTTTTTTTTTCAATTTTAGCTTACACAAAAATTTTGAATTAGGGTTAAAGTTTTGAAGGATATAATGTGTTATATATCCAGAATAAAATCATCCAGAAATAAACAGTACTTGCATGTTAAAAAATTTTACAGCTTCCAATATATTTGTTGAAGTAAATATAACAGCACATTACTACATTTAGTTCCAAAACTGAATGTCATCTTATTATGTTTTATATTATTATGTTTTCCAACCACCTGTATTTCAATCCTATTTGAAGTGCATATAAATGAGTGCTCTACCTATTACCAGCCTTGTAATACTGTTTTTCATACATAGGGTGTCCAGCAAAGAGACCCTTGATTTCAAAATTAAAAATCTCGAAAGTTAAGATCGATAGAGGAATGAAACAAACAGTATGTTTCATAATAAATCTGCAAAAATGTGCATACACATTTTTTGAAATTAGTAATAAAAGTTGCTAACATATGGCGCTCTATGCAATACGACCTCACAATAAGTAGCACATCTATTTCTCGAACGACCAATTCTTGCTGAGATTTGTAAAAGAAGGCAATCGTAGGGCGACGGCAGAGGTTTGCCAACAAGGGGGGGGGATTTTTCTAATTTGGCTTCAAAACATTTCATAACTAATTTTTACATTTAATTAAAGGAAATTAAGCATTCTTTTGCCTTTTTTTTGAAATTTGGGTACTGTTTCCTTCTTTCATGATTAAAAATTTACAAGGTTATTTGTAGCAAATTGTCCACAGTTTCCTTTTATTGACAATCAAAATATTGTCAATATTTGAGTTTTTTTTAGGTGACATTTGATATTTACTTGCTCTCACATCTAATTTTGGTTAAAATATAGTTACATTTTATTTCAGATTGTATTATATAGATTGAAACACAGATTGCACCAAAATGCCGTATCATGTTAAATGAACAAATGTGTACTCTTAACCCTGGAACCTATATAAAATGTAGAAACTAAATCCAACAAGCTTTATAAGAAAACTTTATTTGCAAAATATTTTTAGCAAATCCAAATTAATAAATTAAAAATTAATAGATATTATCCCTCAAAATTGATTTTTCTGCTCAGTTTCCTACCTAAAATAATTTTTATACTAATTGCAACAACGAGCAGGAATTATTTCGAATAAGTGCGTGCACACAGCAATTTACTACAGTTAAGAACAAGAACAATGCAGAATATTGAAAAGATATAAAGATGCTGTTTCTAAAGAAGGTTGAAGAAAATATTTTGCAAATATATGTATAAACTATTTTGTGAAAGATATGAAAAATGAACTAAATAAATATCAGGTTTCCCATACATCTATTTTTCAAAGTATATCTAAGATTAAAACCAGTGGGAGTAGTTTATCCAAAACTTTCTCGCATACTATCTAATAAACTTGTGCCAGAGAACGCTTTACATGGCGTTCTTGTGCAATAGTTACGAAATATTAACCTTTGGTATGAATTAGGCATTTTTTTACAGAATCTATCCAGGCATCCTTGGCGAGTTATTTGGCGATTAAACAATGGCATGTGTTAATAGTATCCAAAAATCGAATTCGTATTTTAGACACGTTTTTCTAAACTGAATGAAATAAAATTGCACTTAGTCACAATTCCCACAGCAAATCTGATATATTAATTTATTATAATATTCAACTCATTGTGTTTTTGAATGATCGAGGTTGCATGTTTCTGAAAGTGCAGATAGTCAATCCATGGTTGGATTTAGTTGACAATATGACAGAAATTTATACTATAAATGTTACGTATTACGTTCATTATTGGCCAATATAAAATTGTCCACAAAATGTGGCATCTAATTGACCTGCCACCCTATCGATTACTTAGTTAGATGGAGTCAAACTGCTTTAACCATTACTTGGATACTTCGACTGTTTATAACGTACTAACTTTAAGGTAGTTTTTAAATTATTAAATTCGAAAATGTGCAGCTCTCCACAACCATACTGGAGTTGTGAAAATTTTTACCGTTGAACCTCACAATCTGTCACCAACGTGGTGGAGGAGGGGGGAGAAGAGGTTGCCGGCAGAGGAGCAATTGTTTAACTGCCAACGCTGCCTCTGGTCACACCAATTCAAGAGGCTGCACATCACGCCTTCCATTAAAAAACGTGTATATCTGGTACTGGAATATCATAAGTTAGAGTAGAGCAACAAGGCGCAGTTTGCCCCACACGATATAAATGCGGCTCTGATGCGAAAACTATTCATAAGTTTTTCGACAAATTCCAAAAGACAAGAGAAGTTAATGATCTAGTAAAGAATTTTGGCCCCAGGCGAATGGTAACTACACATGCCAATGTTCTGGAATTGTTCAATAACACTCGAGGAAATCTGTTCGAAGAACTGCAAGAGAATCTAACTTAAAGTATTCCAGAAGGCACAAAATATCGAGAAACAGCCGTCGAACGTTTTCATTCAAAATCATGAACCCATAATCGTCCGAGAAGTGCAACAACAGGCGTACTTTGAGAACATGATGCTCACAATGATTGACCGGGATATATTAGATATTGGTTGCACCTGGTTCACAGATGAAGCGCATTTTCACCTACACAGCTTTGTGAATAAACAAAATTGGCAGTTTAATGTTCCAAATTTCATCAGTTGCTCGAGATGAAAGCAGTATCCAAAGTGACTGTTTGGCTGCTGTATGCAGCAGAGGCATTATTGGGTCTTTTTCCATGTATAATTTGTTCACTACCAAGTGTTACATAGCAATTTTGGAACGGTTTGTCGGCACGCAACAAGCATGGGAGAACTTTGAGACCACACACTGTGTGGTTCACAAAGGATGGCGCACGTCCTCATCGCTACGAATAGGCGTTCCACTTTCACGATGAAAACTTTCGGAACAGTGATTGCGTTATATTACAAATACATTGGAGCAGACATTTATTAGCATTTTTACTCACCCGATCACACCTTATATGATTACTTTTTGTGGGGTGCATTGAAAGATTGCTTATCGGAACAATTCCGTAATACTGGATGAGTTGTTCTGAGCGGAATGTGCACCCGTTTTTACTGATACTCTAGGGAGAGATGAAAAATTTCGTTGCCCGTTTGCGCTACCTCTGTATTGCGAACGGAGGACATTTTGAACAAATTTTAATTAGATTCCAATAACTGCTTTCAGGATTTGAAATTTGATTTTGATTTGACGATTTTTTAATTTAAAAAGTTTTAATGAAAAGGGTTTTAATGCAATCCAACAGATTCTAGAAAGAATTACGCAAGCACTTAAAACTTTTATATAATACTACAAACATCAATGAAGTAAAACTATTTAAATTATTGAACAAAACTTATCACAACCACATTAGCTAAGTTACTAACCATCCAGAACAAGGTTTCAATAGCAAAATCTGTATATTGATCGATAGTGGACAAAACGCTGAATATCAAACACACCAAAACAACTAAAAATCTGAAAAAGAACAATAAAAAAATTAGGACACCAGTATTAAATATGAAATTATCTGCTTTTACACACAGAATAACACATTTTAAAATTTTCTTTCAGTTGAGATCTTCCTTCAAAAGCACAAATTTAGATGCAGAAGGACCTCAATTCTTAAAAATGAAAATCAAATAAATAGCAGTTTAATGACAACAAAAATAAGTTAGCATTTTTACAAACCCTTCTGTATAGTTAGAAAATTAATATTCTTGAGTTCAATAAAGGCTAAAGGATTTTAATCTAATTCATTAATCAGTAATGAAATAAAAAAATCAAGGAAAATAAATTATTAGAATAAATAAAAGATTTAATTGAGCAATAACATTTTCAGTGAAATAAGGGATATGTTGAGAGCATAGGGAATTATTGCATCGTATTTTGAGATGCAACAAAGGCAACAGCTATGCATGCTATGAATCCATTTAATGATAATAGAGTATCCCATATTTGCCAAATATTGAAGTTTAATTAAATATTTTTAAAAAATGCACTACAGATAATAAATTACATCATTGTAAATTTGTTTGAGTAATTTTGTTGGAATGAAGTGCATTGTCCTATTTTACATGGATTAAAATAGAAAAAATTTGTTTCGCATAATTTTCAATTACGGGTAAAATTCAGGAATGAATCATTATTCATTAAGCGAGGTTCCACTATATATACAATTATTCTTGAATTTATTATTTGTCTCATGGCATTATATGAATAAATCCAGCCTTTTTCATTACTATATGAAAACTCAGCATGGAAAATTTCAAGAGTGTTTTTTTTATAGACAGCGAATTTAAAATTTTGATTTTACTGTCTCCAGTCAGAATATTATGAAGTATAATAAATAAGCTAAAGTCACAGCATATTCAGTACTGAAGATTTAATATCCCAACAATGACTTTGGAAATTGAATTATTTTCGTCAAAATCGTTTATTTTTATTTAGAGATCTACTTTAAAGCAATTAATACTGTTCAAAAATACCACATTGAAATATACATTTTAAAACCGGCACTAGAAAGGAATTTACTGGAAAACTTTCATTTAATTCTTTAAAATATGTCAACATTTAGTACTGAATTTCATAACTTCAGCAAATATGTTTTGAAGCTTTTGGGATGGGCTTCGTATATTTGAACCATATTAGGGAAAGAGCGTGTCATGTGAGCCAACACCAGTCTCTCCAGAATAACTCCGAGGTGAGAATGATTGATTTCTGATTATAAATCTAAACCAAGCAAATATATGAACAAAATAATCACTTTTGTTTATAGCCTCCACAGCAAAGCCTCTGCAAACTCATTTTGAAAATTATATAATGCCTGATGCCAATTCTCTAGATAAGGATTCCATGGGTATAAAGCACAAGTTACACAAACAATGAAATACTTTTCAAAAATTTAAGCAACAATTTTTGAAAGCAAAGTTTAAGTTTCACACACGGACATGCGATTTATTAAACAAAGGAAAAACTGAATCCCTCCCCCCCCCAAAAAAATGTGCAAACAAGTTATCTGATGATCATGGGGCTGATTTTGAAGATATATCAAAAAAGAATTCTTACACAGTGAAGTGATACACAAAGCATTTCCAACCAGTTGGACGTTCTAAGAAATTATAAACCTTCCCTTGAAATGTCATTTTCACACCCTTTCTTCCTTCTCGAAATACATAACAGGTTTTCCACAAAGACCTTAAAAAGATAAATTAAACAAGTATGAATAATTCAATTCACAATAGTTCACTGCGAATTTCAAAAGACATAATTCTTTGAAACATCTAATAGCATTTCATGCAATAAAAAATAAAACTTCTGATATTTGAACAATAAATATTCAGATAAACAGTAATCAAAGGTTATTGAAAACTGATAGGTCAATATATTATTATTATATACAAGGGTTGTCCAAAATAATAGGAAAGTCTCACTGAAAACAGAGAAAACTTTCAAATGCGAAAATCTAGAATTAAGCTAAATATGTAACTACCAGGGTTTTTTTTTGTACCACAATGTTTCTTATAGTTTCGAGGGTGTGAGCGGATGTATTGTACATCATTGTCTGCTTAATTTCGTTTCGAGTGAAACTAAAATGAAAGACTTGTCAGTTCCAAAGAGGGCTGATAGCGGGAGCCCGTCTGGTTGGTGCAACGGTAACCACAGTGGCACAGCTGTTGGTGGTAGTTATGGGCACCGTGCCGAAGGCCATGGAAGCATATAACGATCATGGTAAAATATCAGCCAGAGCAAACTGTGGAAGAAAAACCAAAATCATTGCGAAACAGGCGTACATTAAGAGGGATTGTGGCCACCAGAAGGAAGACCACGGCAGCAAAGACGACTCTAGAGCTGAATGAATATCTACAAAACCCAGTGTCGATCCATACATTTCGAAGGGAATTGCATGTACAAAATATTTGGGTCAGAGAAGCGAATGCAAACCTTATTATGACAGATGTAAATCAAAACAGCACGTATAGTGGAGCAAATAACCATAAGACCTGGACTGCAGATCAATGGAAACATGTATTGTTTTCCGATTAATTCAGTTCCTCCCTATTTCCCATTACGGGACAGGTTTACGTGTGGCGAATCCCCGTAGAAGCCTACCAGACTGCTTCTTTTCTGCCGAGAAGCATGAGGGTGGTTCTGTGCAGGTTTGGAGCATCATCTCGTGGTTTGAAGTAGGTCTTCTTGTCACCTAACAGGGACAGGTAACTAGCAATGACTATGTCAATCTTTTGACCGAGCAAATGCATTCTACGGCTCAGAAACTGTTTCCATCTAGAGATTGCACCTATCAAGATAATTCACCGATTTACAGAAGTCAAACTGTTCAGTCATGGCTTCGGGATCATGAAAACTTAGTTAGACATTTTCTGTGACCTGTACAATAATCGTATTTGAACATCATAGAGCCCAGTGGTTTCTTTTGCTAGAAAGCGTGAGATTTCGTTATTCTCCTCCTGCAGGAATTAGAGCAGTCTCTGCCTGAGGAATGGTATAACATATCACTTACCATCATACAGAGCTTGTATGTCCGTTTTAAGGAAGATTCAAGCGGTTTTTAACTGCCAAAGATACTCCCACATTTATTTAGCGCAAAACACTTCCTTTTTGTATGGATTTTCCATTATTTTGGACACCCTCTCTATATATCGACATGTTCAAGCACATGATAAATAGTAACATATAATAATAAATCTAGTATATAATAAAAATCTTTTGTCAAAACTGTAGAAGTTGTACCAAATACATGATTAATGCTAGAGTTGGGTGTTATTTTTTATTGATTATCAAAAATAACTCAAATTCTTTGAAAAAAAAAGCAGTTTGGCGGAAGAAACCCTTTCTAACCAGTTAAATTCAACCTATTATTTTACATATAATTTTTAATTAACATTCATAATCACATCTATTTTAAATATATTTAGAAAATAAGACCAATTAAAAGGTGAGGTTCCTAATAAACAAATTCCTTAACTCCCCAAGCGATGGAGACGTGTTTTTCTGCAAATCAAATCCACTACATAATAGGCAGAAATGCCTTACTTCTTCCTCGGTTGTCTTTAAGATGAGTGCCATCAGTTCCTCCTACTTTGGTTTTAGCCGTTGTAAACGGCGAATACCTGTTTTTTTAGCCTTTACCACCCTCACTACTACTGACTTCTTTGACAGTGATGTATGAGAAAGACTGCAAGTAGCCCGGATTGAGCCAATTTACGCTGCCTAACTAACGAATTCCTTATATTGAAAGCGATTTAAGTAGGAGAGCTGTTAGGTTACTTTAGGAACGGAAGAAAATCTTTCTTAAATTCTTATTTTGGATGTAAAATTTTATAAGTACTTATTTTCAAAAGTAAAGCAAAATAATTTTGAAAATCTTATTATAAAAAGATATGATTCAGGCATCAAGATAACAACAACAACAAAAAAATTGCTTACAAACCCTATTCAAACTAAATACTCTAAGTTGAAATTTATTCAAAGTAAATGTGAAGTAATTTGAATAAAATGTGCTTGAAGCCTTTTACTGCAGGTATGATTTCGTTAAAATAACCATAAGGGAATCGGGTTAAGATATTTAATACAAAAATGTTCATAAAATTTGCTTTTAAAATTTTCTTTATACAATAAGCTAAAATATATAAATAAAAAATTAGGAGTTTTTAAATATTAGAATTAAAAAAATTATTAATAATGTTAATAATATTTAAAAAGTTTTTTAGGATGAAATTAAATTATTTTGAAAGTTGTATTGATTTATGATAGTTTTATAATTTGATAGTAATTTAAATAGTTCAATTGAATTCTATTATTATAAAGGTTATATCAAATTTCCGAGTTTAAATAAAACACTATTAAATTTATAGGAAAAGTATATAAAAGTCCTTTAAAAGGAATATTATAAAGTCCTATCAATTGAGCTATAAAATTTAATGATAAAACTGATGAGATAAAGAGCAAATTTGAAATAAATGAAAATATGGAAACTTTTTTTTTATATGAAACAAATTTTTGAAATTCCATTTAAGTATGTGTTATATAGGTAGAAAATAACTGATAAAAGTGTAATTGCATTATTTTCTGAAAATTCAACTAATTTGGGAATAAAAACCAAGGCTAACAAAAATTTGTCATAAATACTTTTCTATCAGTAGAAATATGAGAAAAGAAAAGGAAATAATTCTATAACCTCAAGGGCAAAAATTAAATTTGAAAAAGAAAAGTCTTATATTTAGTGATTGATTTTCAAGAAACATGAAAAATTATTGAACGTGAGCGTAGTGATCATAATAAAAATACCAACTTGATGACTGAGACAAAATATTAACCGTTTGCGTGCGGCGAAGTCCTATTGCGCTTCATTTGCCGTAAGGGTAAGTATTCTTCCGCACTCAAACGGTTAAATACAAATTAAATTCTCACATGTTTTCTTTTCTTTTCTTTTCAGGAAATTTCGGATTTATACTGGAATGCATTGTATACGTGATTAACGATGCATACAAATAAACTGTATAGTTTTTAAAACAAAATATAAATAAAAAAAAATAGTTTAGTTTCATTAATGTCTCATTGTAAAGTAACACTAGGTCTATTTTGGGATGGACCTTAGAATTTTGTATCACAACATTATATATATATATTATATATATATATATATATATATAACAAAAAAACCGACGCACCAAGAAGCAAACATCCGATTACTTAGAGATTTCGTATGCATGAGCGTTTTGACCAGATATGCAAATGATTAAATTTTGATGTTTAAGTTAGATTGCGATTCAGATTACCTTTCGACAACTTAAAAAATGCCTCGCCGCAGGGTTCATGTTCATTACGCGCAACTGTCAGAGTTTGACAGAGGTCGTAAAATTAGATTGAAAGATGCCGGTTCGACAAATCGGAGAATCACTCGTCATTTGAGTCGAAGCGATGCGGCGATTCGAAGGTGCTGACAAGGATGGGTGGAAAATGGCAAAGTTCAACGTCAGGATAGCAGCGGTCGACCTACGGCCACAACAGATTGTGAGGACAGAGTGATTGTCCGATCAGCTGTCACAGCACCTTCTTCATCTCTATCAACTACCAGACGTTCACCCAAACACCAGTGTCTACCATGACCATTCGCAGACGGTTGAGACAGCAAAATCTACAATCGTGCAGACCGTTACGCCACCTGCCACTCGTGCCAGCACATTGCCGAGCCAGAAAACAGTGGTACATGGCTCGATCAGGATGGAATGATGGCGACTGGAGACCTATAGTCTTTAGCGACGAATCCCGCTTCCAACTGTGTCCTGACGATCATCGAAGACGTGCTTGGAGACACCCAAAGCTGAGGGGGGGGGGGATCCTGATTTCACTATTGTACGCCCCACCGGCCCTCAACAATGCATTATGGTCTGGGGTGCCATTTCCTTTGATAGCCGCACCCATTTGGTCATCATTAGAGGTACAACTACTGCACAGCGGTATGTCGACGACATCCTAAGACCTGTTCTGCCATCGTTTATTTTGCAGTATCCTTGGCTGGTTTTTCAGCAAGACAATGCCACACCACATACGGCACGTGTTGCTATGAATTGTCTGCAAGCTTGTCAAACACTTCCTTGGCCTGCCAGATCTCTCTCCCATAGAGCATGTCTGGGATATGATGGGAAGTCGATTGCATCTGTCATGGAATGCCGATGACCTCATTTGTCAATTGGAACGAGTTTGGCAGGAAATACCACAGTAGACCATCCGGAAGCTTTATCGGTCTATGCGACGCCGCGTGGCAGCTAGTATCCACGCAAAAGGCGGGTCAACACCTTATTGAACTTATTACTGTAACTCTGAAATAAATTATTCAATTGTTCTAAGATTTTAATCATTTACTATTCGGTACATTGTCTTCCTATACATCAATTTTCGTCTCAATCGGACAACTCGTTCTTGGTGTGTCGATTTTTTTGTTATAGAACACACACACACACACACACACACACACACACACACACACACACACA
>JAOUZG010047704.1:4055132-4109334 GCA_026289955.1 Argiope argentata | reverse complement strand
CACACACACACACACACACACACACACACACACACACACACACACACGTGTGTGTGTAAGGTACGGTTGTATGTCAAAGGGTCAGGGCGCACTTCCACGTCTTGTGGGCGGGGGGAATTGTAATTATATTTTAAAAATTAAATTAAACCCTATTTAATTTCTAAAGAGCTTTATTTTAATTTAGCCCATAGTAACATCATTCTAAAATATGATCTTATTTCCAAATCCATTCCGCTTGTTTTAGTTAATTAATTTAACAGAAGCTTTGTAAAATTGTTGAATCAGCTGAATCCCGGCTACTTTCCCACACTACAAGAGTAGGGATAGAAATTTTCCAGCTTAGCGCATTCCATTCAAAGATCCTTATGATTCCCTTGCAGGAGCTGTACATGTTATTGGCTTGCGTCAAATATCCCTATTTAAAATCTAAAGGTATATATTCAGAGGGATAAAAATTTAATCAGTTTTTCGTCATTCCGTTTTATGTCGTTGTGGTTGTCGCGTTTGCTCGTACATAATGCTTGCTTCCCATGGTGGAATAAAATGAACTTAAAAATTCACCCTGTCTTCTCCATGATTTCGGCCACGCCTCTGCTATCAAAAAATAATACATTACATATATAAGCAAATTAATCTAACATAGGTACTTGAACTTTTTCTAGAAGAGATTATTGTGAATTAGGAAAGAATAATAATAAAAAAGAAAAACTTGTATAAAGAATCAAAGCAAAATTTTTTGATGAAAATTAATATCAATTTTGACGGAGGCTCAGCTGATACAAACACGTGCTTAGTATCAAGCCTATAGCATTAATTTCAGTTTATAATCTATTTCATCTTAGTTTAATTGAGAAATGTGGTAAATATGAAAACATTTCATTTCATTTCGAGCATTTGATTCATACATTTACACTTTTTGGCATTCATTATTCTTTTTTTTTTTTAAAAAAAGCACCTAACTTTTAACTCTTATATTTACAATTCTATCAAAATTATTCAAACAATATATTGTATTGAAGTATTGAAAAGCATTTTCTTGCCAAAAGCAATCCAAAACAGAAATATATTAAGGCAAAATCTTTAATGAGATAAAACTAATTAAAATAAATTCAACAACAATTTTACAAAAGCATTTTGCTTTATTTGATGGCAAAATTTAGGCTCTTAAATATGAAATAAGTAGTAATAAGTGCTGTGGCCAAAATAAAGTTAATATCGTTTCATATCCCATTAAAAATTATTTCTATCAGTTGAAAATTTAAAAAAGTATATAGTAAAAAAGTCCAGAAATTTGTGTTCAAAATTGAAAGATCTCACTGTTATTAAATGTAGAAATGACTTTAAAGGATACTTTCAAGTTTTGATATAAATGTCTGAAACGTTGCTTAATTGTATGAAGCAATGCAAATATCATGAAAGGAATAAAATAAAATCCTGCATTATGTAGAAAAAAATTAATAGTTTCAACTGAAAGTGTTTTAAAAAATTGCTGAGGACATTGATGATGTAAATTTTGAGGTATTTAAGTTCAGATTTTTCTTTACTGAATATATAATCTTTCTCTTCACAGTAATATTCAAAATTTCTTAACGTCTCTTCCTGAAATATTGGCCTCACATTGGCTTCTACAATACCTCTCCAAGATATTTTTTTGGACCCAACCATGACATTTCCCAATTAATAAAGCAATTTTTTTAAAGATATTTATCAATTTTTGATTGCACGATGACTTAACACACATTCTCAGAAGTTTCCCTCCTTGAATTTATTTCAAAGGTTTATATGATGAAAGAAATAATTGTATGTATAAAATAATACTTAGGTTTTTATGCTTGCAGTATAACTGTAGAATGTTCAAAAAATTTCATCAGAAAAAAGAGTGATAGATAAGCTGACAACTTCTTTAGTAAGCTCAATTTCACAACTTAAAATCCTGTGTGCATCACAAAAAATTTATATAATTAAAATATTAACACAGACCATATTTTTTTACTCTAAATCTACTTCTTAATGTATATTTTAATGTTTCTGTAAACATTACAATTAAATGTTAAGTTAGTATTATATTTTTACATCTATGAAGAAAATAATTAGTGTCTATTCTATTTTGAGATCTACTGTATGTTCTTTTAGAAAGCAGAATAGTTTATTTAAATCTTCAGTAGCTTAATAAATACTAAAAATTTTAGCATGAGGAATGTTACTAACAGCATTAACTCTGTTTACTATTTAGTGCCATAAAACTACTATACATGAAAAATTAAATTAATGTTTTTCTTAAAACAAATGGCCTGATTTTTTGTGTTATTACCAATTTTTTTTAAAGTTATTTTATCAAAAACACTCTATTTGTTGAAATTTTAAAAAAATTATGCATTGATTGAGCAGGGTATTTGCTATAGCTAAGGCTAAAATGTTGAATTTGAAACATCTGATTAAAAACAGATAGAAAAAAATATAAAACCTTTGAATTTGTGAATAACTTTTGTACTAAATACAGCATTATTCATAGAACAGTTTCCAATTGTGATTACAATTAGACTAAAAAATAATACTTTAGGATTGATATACAAAATGCTTTTTAAGCCACAATACTCTAATATACAAAATTCTTTTTTAAGCCACAACATTTGAACCATTTTTGCATCCATATAACCACATTACTGTTTAAATCATTTTTCTCCAAAATATTTAATAAAAAAGTTGATAATCTTTCACCTGTCTTCTGTTGCAGAACAAAATACTAAATCTTCCTTCAATGAGGTAGAAAGCATACTAACTGATATATACTCTTGACAAATGGTATAAAAAATGCAATCAGTGGCAGATTTCTGCACAGGCAGTCACCTCGGGATTTGAGATCTGGGGGGGGGGGGCTCAAAATATTCATTCTAAAGCTGAGAAGGCAGTATTTTTTTTAAAAAATAGAAGAATTGCACGTTTTCCTTTACTGAGTAAGGGGGGGGGGACTCAATGAAAATAAAGAGTTAAACAAATCATAGGGGAAATAACTAAGTGTGGAGAAACCAAAAATAAATAATTTTGAAATAAGTGGTACTCGAGAAATTTCTACAATATAAAAAAACTTTAAAATATTGAGAAAACACACACACACACCTCAAAACATAAAAACTGTTCGTTCGAAATAAATATCAATATGATTAGCAAAAATGACGCAATTTCAATATTATTAGCTCAGATAAATAGGGCATAAAATGACAAATTAAAGGCTTTTTTTGGCAGGGGTTGGGGAAGAAATGTACAACTGTGTTTTATTTATTTGATCTGCAAGGATAATGTACTTGAATGAATTATAATTAAAATGAACTTTCTGTCAAATTCATGAGTATTTTGCTCAGAATCTATTTATTTCAAAATTGTTTGCAAATCCGCGAGATCTAGTCCTCCCCAATTGGAGTAGATAACATTGTTTTAGAGATTTTTTGCATATTATCGTTTCCTATATCATCCATTTCCATTAGATCATTTTATTTTCAGCAGATGGTTTTTTTTTTTGAATTTTTAAAGTTACCAGCTTTAAAATAAAAGTATTTTTAAAGCGTAGACAGACAAATGCAGTTCCCAACTCTTTGGCAGCTAATGGGTCATATACATCACACTGACCTTTTAAAATTAATTTAAATAATTCAAATTAAAAGTAGTTTTTTAGTGGCAGCAGGGAGACTGTATTTGGCCCTCATATCCTAGTCCCTGAGGATGAAAAAAATTGAACAGATTTGTCTAATGCAGAAGCTGGTATCTTTGCTTTTTATGCAAGTGCTGAGGAAAAGATGTTAAAAATTCATTGTCAAAGGGTTAAAAATTAAAAATGTTATTCTCGGCTATCATAAATATTTATTCACTAATATTTATGAATGATTCAAGGAGAACTCATTCTACATGCAAGTGTCATTTTTTTTTTAAAAAAGAAGTAACATAATTTATAACCAAAATATTAAATAATGAAATGATAATTTTAATTTTGCAGTTTGACATCATCTTATTCATTTGATATTTTTAAATGAAAAAAAAATCATTTGTGAATTCTTATTTAAAAATTTCCATAGTAAATAATGAATATAAAACTAGTTGAAATTTTCTAAAAACACACTGAATAACAACAACAATCTTGAGACACCATTCTTATTATTTATTTCCAACATACATAATAATAATAATAATAATAATAAATGGAATTAAAAAATACATTTTGTACAAAAGTGTCCATCAAAAAGTATATTATATTTTATTAATATCAGCAAAACATTATTTTGGAGCAAAATTCATGTAAATGGTATTTATTATTCAATAGAAGAAGAATTACTAGCAGTTAAAGGGTGGAGTTTTTATTAAAGTTAACTTGGTTAGGGTAATACTAATATTTATTAAAGCCAAAGAGTTAACAATGAAAGCCACTGATTAAACTTTTATTCTGCCTTTTTTTTTTTTTTTGAAATTTGCTATTCCCCCCCCCCCCATACTAGATTATGAACCTTTTTGCTTCCTGTTTCTGAAAGCGGAATTTTATCTGGGGGGAGTGGAGGGCCTGACTAAGGCAGGGGCATATGGAGCAGTTGCCCCAGGCCCCCAAATCAAATATAAATATTATTTTAAGCTTCCTTATTTAATTCATCTTCTTCATTACTAAAGTAGTGAAGCAGAGGAGGGACCCCAAAGAAGTTTTTGCCCCTGGTCCCAACTAGGCTAAGTCGGGCCCTGGGGGAGTGGACTTGATAAGTGTTTAATCTAGCAAATTACATTAAGCGTTAAGTGATGAACATCTTTAAAGGTTTCAAAATTCTAGAAATTTTAAAATATTAGTCTCATTAAATGTTGATAATTAATGCTTGTTGTGTATAAAATTTGGCACATTCATATTTATAATATTTCAATGTTAGATTGTTTTGAAATTTTTTTCTATTTCATTTTTAATCCTTTTTGAATAGATAGTTGTATCTTTTAGCATGACCATATAAGATTTTAAAGTAATAACTTTAGTATTTATAGATTGCTACAGTTATGGATGTTTATAAAAATGCACACAGTTTTTATTTCATATTTTGTTTCATGATTTAATCTTTATAAGTCTTTAAAAGTGGTTGATACATAGGCAAGAGATTTCCCAGGAAGGCTTCTTTAGGTTTAAGAATATATTTCTTTTCTATTTCTGATGGGAGAATTCGCAATATGATAAAAAGAAGCAAAATTTGAACTTTTTTGCTGTTCAAATTTTCTTTATCTCCTAATTAGAAATGATTCATAATTAGGAGATGAAGACAAATGAAAGGGAAAGAAAAGTTCAAAGATGGTAGTACAGAAGATATTGTTCGTAGATGCAAGGGAAAACTAAGTGTCAAATATACTCATATAACTTGTTTTAGAAACTTTAATAAATAAAAATTAAATGAATGAATTTGTCATGAATAATTTTTCAATTTCAAAATTTGAGTGCTTAAACACTGCAATGCCCATTGCATTTTAGAAAATATGCAAAAATCACTGCCATATTACAATTTTATGTTATCAAAAATAAATAAATAAATAAAATGAAAATAAAAGAAAGCAACTTTATTAATTTGTCATACAATATTACATAAATAAGCATACAGATGAATTTAAAAGTGCAAAAAATTCAGCTTGTATTACTTTCTTTTTAATACAACTACATACAAAGGGGCTTCAGAATAACTTAATACTTGTGGCCTCAAGTTGTTAAAATCCGCCATTGAATGCAATGAAAAATAAATAAATACATAATCTTATTTTATTTTATCTTTTTTCATATTACCCCTAATTATTTCATTTTAAATTTTACTTCCAAGGTATACTTTGTTTGAATTCAAGTTTCCTTAATATGTAGACATGATAAGGTAACATATTTTACAATTATCTCCATATACTTTAAATAATTACTTTTATCTCTTTTGGATGATTTGCTACTGGAGGTTTTGCTCTCCTAAATACTGAATAGCTTCAATAATCTTTTCAATAATACTGTGCCAACACTAAGTTTCTCTTTTAAATAAATTTTAGAATTCTAAATCTATAGTTTTATCCGTTCACATATGTTCTAAGAGATTGATGCAAACATGAGAAACTTGTTAACCATATTTACCCTCATATACATTTTGGCCTTGCATATTTTCAGTTTAGAAACATTAAAACAAGACAAGGATTTTTCTATTCAGATAGTGACAGACTGTTGGTACTTATCAGTAATAAAATTTTATTTTCACTATAAAAGAATAAAGTTTAATTTGGTTTGATGAAGGATTTTTTTCTCTGTTTGGATTGTTTGTAAAAAAGTAGATGTTAGCACCTTTTTGATGTAGTATCTTCTATGCTGCATGATCTTACATGTATAAATAGTACAGACAAGCGTATAAATCTTTTTTATAGATTATAATCTATTTAAGTTATTTGGTAAATACTACATAATGCTTTTTTTAAATTGTGAAATAGAAAATTTTAATTTTCCTTATTTAATAACATATATTAACATATAAACATAATAATAAATTTAAATAATTTATTATTTTGTTTATTTAAATTTACTTTTGCTTATTTAAATGTTGAAATCCCGTTTCAAAAGCTGGGCCATTTGAAATAATGAAGTCAATTTTAAGTAGATTTCAAATAATTACACCACAGCAATTTCATATCCAAGACTGCAGAAAAAAAAATCTCCATTTTTCCATTTGCTAGCTTTAATTTATGATAAGCCACACATTAAATTCATCCTTTTATTTTGTGATTACTCAAAATGCTACATTAAATTCTTACCTGTCTAATGAAGGCTTTAGATCAAAGTGTATACCACTAATATAAGTATTTGTAGGACTTGAAGGTAATCTATCAACCATAGTAAGATTAGTAGACGGTACTTCTTTGTCAGGATATGCAGAATAAGCCATGAAAGGGTCTCCAAATTATAAACAAACTAAAAAATATTTAATATCAGAAAATCAAATGTTTTTTTAATAATAGACAGATACAAGCATTTACTGTTATACAGTTTTATTTTCATACCATAAAAATATTCTTTTACTTCATAGTATCAAAAAAATAGTAAAATAAATAGAACAAAAAAATAATTAAAATAAGAAAATTGAATATTTTATGTTGTGAAGGAATAATTAATATAAATTTTTAAAATTAGAAGGAATAAATTTACAAGCTCTCTCATAATCCTTCAATCCTACAGTAAGAATATTCTGATCAAATAGATGAGGTTATAATGACTTGATAATAAGTCTTCAAACACCATCTTTTATTTTGCAATTATATAATAAATAAAGATAAATCAAATAAAACAGTAATACCATTTGAAATATTTCTCAAAGCATAATCATTGAAGCAAAAATATTTTCTAAAAATGGGAACTTATAAAAATAGCAATAATAACAAGAAATATGAATAATATTAAAAATTTAAACTGAAAAAACTGCTATGCTTAATTGTAAGCAATGAATGCATTTTATTTACATGTTCAAAGTAATTACTTTTAGTTCCTGCAAATAAAACAGTGTGACTGTAATAAAACCTATTAAAGTATAGTACATATATATTAATGATTAATAATTAAAAAATTCTGCACTGTTTCTGTGAAACTACAAAAAAATCTTTAAATATCATTTAATTAGATACATAAACGATTTGTACAAATAAAATGAATAATTATGACAGAAAGATTACATATACATGCATTGACTGCCAAAATATATTTACAATAGTCGTAGGTCTTTGACAATTCAGCTTCTAGAGGCAAAAAATTAACATGGCAAGAAATGTTCAAGGCCTTTTCCAAATTAAGCTGACACAGTTTTCAATGCATTTGGCTGACAAATTACAGTTAATAATTAAACCATGTGAGATATAACAAGAATGAAGAGTTTTAAAAATCAATATTAATTATATCAGCTACTGATTTCAAAATCGTATACATTAGAGCATGTACATGCAGCACATTATGCACAAATACATATGTGCACATATTAGAACAAGCATAAAAAAATTAGAATGTATGTAAATAACCATAATACATCACAAATGATTAGTCAAAAATTAAAATCTTAAGTGAATTGTACATGCTAATAAACTATTTTTCGTGTGCTGTAACTCGTTTATATATAATTAGTACATAATCAATAATTTTTAATATGCAGAAAAATATTTCTCCCCCAAAATTTAATTTTCCCAAGTTGCAAAATTTTAAAACAAGTATCGACGTATTTATAAACAGCATGCAAACAAATTCGTTAAGTTTCAAAAAACTGAATGTGATTGACGAATGCAAAATGCGCATACGTAGGGGAGCAACGTTTGCCTAATTTTAAACAGAACATCAGAATTACAGAAGATGAATGCGTGCAGTTACCTTGAACAATGTTTGAAAATATGCATTTAGTTCGTTCTTGTTTCATTTTTCCAGCAATCATTTCACTTCTTTTCGGATATGATCATGAAGATTAGTTTCGAATTAACTGATTTAATAACAAACTAGAACAAGTTGTTGTATGATTTTTAGAAATTTAAAATTATACCTTTCAGCTCAGCTTCATTCAATTAAATAAAGATTTAAACAGTCGTTACACAAAAATGACAGTGAAAAAATATGTTTACGTTTAAAGATAGATGGGCTTTAAACAGATACTAATGTTCGTTATAGAATAGATAGCACAAATTCGAGGTTTTATTGCAAAAAATACTTGTGAAAAAAGTATGAGTACAGTAAAATAAGATTCTGCTTAGGATAACAAGTTACTTCTAATGTTCCAGTCATTTAGACAAATATCTGATTCAAAGTCCTATTTTGAAGAAGCTTTTTATTACGGACCTTGATTACCGACCTTGATATTTTGAATTAATCTGAGATGCTAACAGCAATTTCAGAGACTGCGCTGCAACATTTCCCACTGCTTCAATGTTTACGTTTGATACCGGCTGATTAACATGCAATAAGCCTAGGTAAGCGACAGATAAGTGACATTTCATTTGATTTATAAACAAACATTTTTTTTAAAGTGATGCAGGGGTTATTTTGAGAATAATCTCGTAATTCTTAACTGTAATCAAATGACAAAAAAAAAAAAATGGAAATGTCATTGAATAGTTTTTTTGGGGTCAATAAATCGTAGTCTTGTCGATTGGACTATAAAATTTTTACCCCTCCCCCACTCTCAAATTATGATAACGGAGTGAATTTTTAGAAGTCTTATCGATGTCACATATTATATTAATTTACATATAATTTTGAATAATACCTTTAATTATATTAAAAACTGACAATTTCAGTTTAAGAATGAATTTGAAGTCATAGAGGATGTGACTTTCACTCTTGTAAATTGTTATTACTTATTGGAAAGCAAGTACAAAAGTAATTGCTTCTGAAACTGTAGGATATTAAAATAAGTTACCATTTTTCCGAAAACATTTACCAGTTTTAAGTTGGATTTCGTTAAAAAAATTAATTTTTCAGCATTAAAAAGGTGATAAAATAGATTCATCAGTAAAATGCTAATTGCTCATCATTGTTCTCGATGTTTTGCTTACACAAGTAAGTTTCGGAATTTTCCCTATGCCATAAAAATTAAAATAATGAATCATTCAAAAGCAAAACTCATTACAACTACGCCTAATAATCTTTTTAAATATTGTTTATTTTATTTTGAATAAATAAATTACATTATAGCTAATGATGATTCATCCATTAGGGCCGTAGAAATCCTTGAAATTATTTTTTTCTTTATTGTTAACTTTCTGTGTTTAATCAAATAAGGTGTATTTCTGCCATAAATTCATAATTTTCTACATTTTCATCCCGACATTGGTGTATATATAACATAATTTTCGAAAAATTATTCAACTTTTTTGAATGCAGAATTTGCAATACAGTTTACACAGTGTTATGAGATATTATACAATATTATGATTATAAATGAAAGAATTTTTTTCAATGAATTTCTGAATTAAAATCTGAAACATATTGAATTATTAAATTAAAATAATATTTTCGAGCCTTAATATTAAGTTAAAGCCTTTTGGAATACTATGGTACTAGAGAATCCTTTATTTACACATATTCTACAATTTAATGTGTTTTATATCTGAAACCTCTCTAGTATAATAAAATAATTAAATACTTTGAAAAACTGAAAAATTATCAGACTCCCTGAACCTCCCATCATACATATTAATAAGTAAATACCAGCTCACGAACTGCTTGTTATTGTCCTACTTCTATCTTATAAAACAATTTTATTTCTTTAAATTCATTATATACTTCTATAGATTAATAACTTTGTATTATAAAGAGGAAAAACCTTTAAAAAAGTGATTATGTTTGTCTAATGAAAATACATAAATAAAAAAATATAAAATAGAAGTAAAATTCATATTTGCTGGGGATGCAATTGAATTTAATAGATATTTCCCAGCTTACACTGGTCATATAAAAGTTATTTACAAATTATAGCTGAATTTACATTGAGTCATTTACAAGAAAGGAAGAGTTTTTTTAAAAAAATCTTGAGTGTCAAAATATACCTTTTCACAAAATGCTGAAGGTTTCAATAGCATTTGGAATGATCTGTCATTTGACGAAAATATTTCAATCATAGGAAAACTATTTTAAAATCGATTGATTCAAGAGAAGGTATTTTACTTAATATACGGGGCTTCCACTTCGTTTACACAGTTTCTATCTGTTTTAGAGCAATGAAACATGCTTAAAAATTTTTGAATACTGATAAAATTTTTGAAAATAAATTTGATTCTAATGCGCAACAACATACTACTCTTCACTCATATAGTATGTCTTAAAGTTAATTACGAGACGTGCTTTGAATTCATGTTTATATTCAAATCCCCAAGCATTTTTCATTGTTAATTTGCTTTCGTCTGCAAAAAATCAATTTAGTATTCAAGAATTTGAGCTTTATTCATAATTTTAGACAGCATCTCGAGCCATTCACCTGAAATTGACAATTGATAACTTGTAATAACCTTTTACACGTAGGTGGAGTGATAGTATATTTTGTGCTGTATCTCGTGATTTCCAGGGGGTAATGTGTTTGTCTCTTCTTATTAGAGTGCTGATTTTCAAACTGTTAACCTAAGTAGGAATTAATTTAAAAAATTGTTTTTTATTATTATTTGCTTCTGAAGGGACAAGTAGGAAGATGACTTCCTCATTATTTTCCACTTATGAGTTTGGAAATCTCCCTTTCTGAAAGCATTTGTCAATTTATTATTAGAAAACTAATACCAAGATTATTTCTTAAAGTACAGAGTACTCAAAACATCAGCTTTACATCTTTTCCCGCATCTTTGTCCAGTGATCCTATAATATTTATCATAAGCAACTTTCTGTAATTACACAGAACAAATGATACCAAGGTCTAGTTTTTGATGCGCACTTGTACCGTTTGTAAAGAAAAACAAGATTTTGAAGCTTCAAAATTGCTAATTGAATAATGTATAGGAAATTGATCAAAAGGCAAAATAATTTTTTCTCTCTTTGTATCTTCTCATACTTATTAATAAAGGGTCTAAATAAGGAATATATTCACTTATTACTTGGAGCATATTTACCCATAAGTGGATTTTTTTTATTTCTTAAACCTTTCGGCATCCTCTCTTGTTAGCGAAATTTTCTGTTTTTCCTCTGTTTTTCACCTCATAAGAAACAAACAAAAAAAATCAAAGAAGAAAACATTTAAAAAGACTTTTAAACTTTTAAAATGTAGAAGAACAAGTATGTCACTGCCGCCCTGCAGAAGTTTTACTTGAACGGGGTAGACGCGTTACGGACGACGAAGAGGTTAAAGCGTATTCAGCCGCTAAGCTCTTTACATTTTTAAAGCAGCGTAGCTTTACTATTCTTCCTATCACAAACGGCAACAACTTGCCAGTTCTATCAGCAACGACAGCAATCAATACTGTAATCGACATTCTGCTGTCTTCGCTCAGGCTGAACAAGTTTTTTTCCCCAATCTCTTGGTACTTTTTCATTTACATCTGCCTTTTCTCAACACACTTTTTTTTGGATTATGTAATATATTTTCTTAAAACTGTTTATCCAAACATTGGATGCAGAAAAGACTTTCATATTATGCATTATGGCAAGTTGAAGGATTTTTTTTTGATGAAAAGCTCACTAATGGCTATTTTCTTGGCGCAAATAATGCTGAACCACACGACTAGGCCAGATTCAAGAACAGAAAGAAAGTGATTTTCAATGAATTTCTTATTTTCTATGATTTTTCACCAATTCAATTTTCATTTTTTTTAAAAAATCCTGCTAGTTATTTGACGATTGTAGCTAATGTCGATATGAAGACTGCAAGGCATTTTTCTGAAACATTTTAAGGACCAACGTTCCTGTCGAATTCTAATTAAATATTAAGGTTTTCACTCAATGAGAAACGTTTTCTTTGCTTGTAATCTGCTATGTTTCTCAAGATTTCAAAAATAAAATATTCTATAAAACAGAGTGTCCAATACACCTCAGATATGAAAAAGGATTTTTTTTTGTCCTACTCACTGGACAGATTAGATTCATCTGCCAAGATTCCCTCTCTACTCATGTAGATCCCAATAAGACAGATATTAAATAATTACTAAGTAATTTGAAAAACTAACCGTTATTTTTCTAATCCAAACCAACAACATTTTTTTCCTGTTGAAACAATTCATTAAATCGGGGCTTATTGTTCGTTAAAAAAGGGTTTTTACCTTCATTTTGATAGAGAAAAAAAATTATTTATTCGCGAAATTCGATCAATAGGAATTCATTATCTGTATTTTATTTTAGAAAAGTAACGATCTGCTTTTTTCAGTGGGAGACTTTTAGAAAATAAAAATGAATATGCATGAACTAATTATGCATTTGTTGACGTAACATAAGAGAAAAACATAATTCATAATAGAAATAATGAAGGAAAAACAATGGGATTGAGGGAAAAAAGCATGATTGTTTGAATCGCCGAACTGAAGTTTCCTAAAATTCATCTCTGGTTAATCTGTGCCCAAGAATTTTTTTTATTACCTTCATAATTTAAAAGGGTCGTCTGAAGTAATGTAGAGTTGAGCGAAATTATACTAGTACCGCTCTCACGCCTTACTGAAGTCAAACACTTTTTCAGGACGTTCGCTAAGTAAATGTGAATCTTTGAAATCTTTAAAACGCTATTAATATTTTTTTAAACCCTAAAACCGCAATATATATTTGTTTGACAAGCAATATTAAATATAAGTCGGTTGTATTTCTGATTGCATAGGACTGTTAATTTTTTAACGATCTGAATGATAATGATGTACTAAAACCTAATTTTTTAAATTTTTTTTCAAGAAAATACGAAAAATTTCTTTATAGGAGCTAGGCAACTTTTTTTATGGGGGGAGGCTAATTTTTTTTTAAAAAAAAGATAATTTTTTATTTCTTTTTTAGTAATTGGGGAGTTTCCATGTATTACATAACACGATTGAGAAGACCTGTTCAGTTTTTAATATAAATGGCTTCTACCTCCTTCTCCCTGCAAATACATCTGTTCTGTGAGGTCGAAAATTCAACCGACTTATTCTTTAATCGACTAATTTCTGTATAAAGTAGTGTGTTGTTTCTCTTTCATGAAAGTCAGAATTTTGCTTCAGGGTGAAGTTAGAATTTAGAGCAACATCTGACTTTGTAGTAGGATCACATTTTTTTATAGTTTATCTGTCTTACTTTTATATATTGTTACGAGCGGGCGAGCACCATGGGGTGCGCCGAGGTTGGCGGCGTTTGGAGAGGAGCTATTATTTAGAGGAAATTATTATTTAGACTCACCTCTCGTTTCGAGATCCCTCGAAGGCCATTTTGAATTGATGAACAAATCGGATGACTGGGAAACTTTGAGCCTTCAGTCGATCCTTCAAACTTCAACTCCAGATTAACAAGTACATAATTAGTTTTGGCCCATCATCAAAAATAGCTTTCTTACAAGCAAGTGTACGAGAATATAAGACATAAAATTCACACCCGATTTTTAAAAAATAAAATGTACAGCTTTATTTAAAAAGTGCTTTTAAAAGGCATTATTTTGAACTTCAGTTCGTAGTTAGATGAACAGCATCAATTTCCTTATTAAATGAAATGTTATACTGAATTTGTTTTAGTTTAAAGATATTTTCAACCCTTTGATTTTTTTACACATTTCGCAAGCTATATACGCCTAAAAGCTGTAATATCTTTAGAAACCATTCCAAAAGGAAAGATCCTCTTACTCTTATTGAAAACAATTACATTTTGCAAAGATCTGGGGATTAGAGAGATTTAATTTGAATTGTTATAGTAATTACGGAGCTGATATGATGTTGAATTGCAAGCAGGACTGAAAGCTGAAAGAAAAAGAAAATTAAAGAATTATATTAGAGCATGTAATGAAACATTGAAAATAAAAATAAGAATTTAATATAAAATAAACAAAAGTGCCTAAATTTAAAAAAAATTACATTTCTCCATTCTCTATTATTATGATGAATTTAACTATTTCTTATTCAGATAGTTTGGAATATTATTTGTCAAACTCCGACATTGTGCAGATACTTATTAAATTTTCATTTCAATTGGCACATAAGAGTAAAAATTTAAAAAGTCAATAAATAACTACGGTAATGAATTATGATTACATTTATTAGAAAAATATAGCAATAATACGCAATATATGAAATATATCAACACAAATTTGTGAATGATGCAATTTTATACAAAAAGAACCAACATTAAAAACTTTTCATATTCTAATTTTCAGAATACAATATTTTCTATTGTAAACAGAAAACGTATACCATTGCCAACCCATTTCCTGTATTTCTTTTCAAGTAATTTCAAAAATAATTCAAATTTTATAAATTACATGGTTATGATCAACACTATTACGATTAGTTTAATTATTCTCCGTTATACTGTTGTATTATAAGCGATTAATATCAGTGGAAAAGCTAAACAAAGGCTATTTAAGGTCGGAAATCGTATTTTCGAACGTTGACTAAATGACAAAGGCATTATTCTGGTCATCTATAATCACACTTTCAAAACTTCCACTCCATTCCAATATAGACTCTACGAATAATTAATTTTTAGAAAGAATTACTTTTGACTAGATAAATTTTTACGAGAATATCGAAAGTAGAACTCATTTCTATCAACAAAAAAAATACCTCGATACTTTTTACAGATTGCTTTAAACAATGTTATTTCGAATTTGAGTTGGTACTTAAGCATCTCATTGAATTTCACTAATTACTAAAATCTGAACAGAAGCATTAACATGATTACTTTTTTTAACTTGTGGGATTTTTTTCTAATGAAAAATGAGTATAAGTTATTTTAATAATTATTAAAAAAAGCCACTTCATAAAAACGAAGTTTCTCTTTTATATTTATTTCAAATCATTTTATGATTGACTGAGAATAATGATTTAGTTTATAAATTATTGTCCTTACGTATAGCAATCTGTATAAATGTGGTATTCGAAATGTGCAGTTGTTGGAAAACCAGCCTTTGATTAATATGGGACAGTTCAGCAGCAAAGGAATAAATTACCCGACTTTGAAGGATGCTCATAAAAAGAATAAGAAAACAATGTTAATTATTTTCCCCTAATTGTAAATGCGAGAGCATACTAATTAGCAATATGATAAGATTCTAGTTTTTGAAAATGATTGAGAAATTAATCCAGAAGGTTGCTCTGGATTTCTCAATATAATCGGTTTTCATCGAAGTTTCCATTTGGCGACGAAGGAATTTTGCTCATCTTTTTCCAGCATATAAAACTGCTATCACAAAATGAAAAAAAAATGTTACAGAAAAATAGTATTATTTTCGCTTTTAAACTTAAACATTTGTGTATGAACTGATTGAAAGTCATTAACTAAATATAAATGGCATCTTGACGATCAGTTGTGAAGCGAATAAGAAATCCAGTGAAAATGTTGATAGTTCTAATTCAAAGTGTCTCTTCTACAGTGGCAGACAGGGTTGTAGAGAGATACATTTTCCTTTGATATTAGTCGACCGATCTCCCAGTTTCAACTAAAAGTATATTCAAATGAATGTTTTGCACAAAATTAAATAGCTCGGAAGCATGTTGTATTAATGAAACAAAATGCACTCACCATTCAACTCAAATTTCAGTACAGGCTGACATATGGTCAACTTTGAGGGATTTGGTAAACATTTTAAAATGTTGGTTATGCTTAATAATATTTAAATATTTTTTAGTTTTGTCATTCGCATCTATAAATATTTTAGGAATCCGATATTTCAAACTTCTTTAATGCCCAATCAAATATTCAAAATCTAAAAATTGAATTTTTTTTTGATACGATAGATGTTACCAAGTAATCCATGGAAGTGAACTTCCGGAAACTTTCTCGCTTACTATGCACTGAAGTCTCCTCCACCCCCTTTATCAGTATAAAATTGTGCTTGGTATATTTTAGACGCTTTTCTGTCGGCGATTGATATCAAAATTTGTTACAGAGCTTCAGTTATAATTACAGGATAACATTCCTAATTTCATTGATTCAAGTCACGGCGTTAACATTCACGCGAAAATACAGACCGCCAAATGGATAACTTTAATGGATTTGGATCAAAATTTGATTATATTTTAGATGCTAAGCTTGTATACCAAATTTTATTTACCTAGCGCTTTGGAGTTGAGTTTTATTTGAACTTGAACAGAGAAGGATTTTCTACCAAAGAATTTCATTCAAAATCTGTTAGATATTACAAATTTGATCACAATTCCATATACTCAAGTTTCATCCATGTAGCTCAAAGAATAAGCTATCGTGTTCCCGGAAAGAATGCCAAAAGTGTGCGTTTGCCTCTGGGGGATATAAAATGTGGAGAGGATCAAAATCTCAGGCTTTAATTTCTTTGCGACTACAACACTATACTTAGTGTACGAGAAAAAATAAGAGTTCTAGTTAATGTGAATTTAAAAAGGATAAATTCCTGTAAGAAAGGCAAAACCACAATGAAATACTTGGCGATTTTTAAAATGCATGACTTTGGAGCCAATGCTGAAAGATAATAGTATATCGATGTCTTAAAAACTGACACGTTTGAAGTGATAACATTTCAATCAATGAACTCAAGCTTAAAAACTAGAGACTTCTATCTTCCCAAAACTTGCTCGATAACTCCAACAAAAGCATCTTATTGCGACTTGGACTAGGTCGCAGATGGCGTGACCTTATTAGACTGCATACGAGAGTTGCTATTAGCATAAATAATGCAAATGGGATATACTTTTTGATCATGGCCCCCATGACCAAATGTATATCCATTTTGTCCCCCACCCCCCGACTAAAGTCAGTTTTATATAGATATAAAGCAACACTTTTGATTCGATTTTCACGTCCCAAATTGCAGTTATTCAACCCTTTGCATCCGAAAAATAATTCGATGCAAAATTATTCGCCTAGTACAAAGGTTTATTGCTATGAAAAATAGATAATTCTTTTAAGTCGAATTTCTTTGAAAAATTAATCTACATCTCTTAGCCATTATGTTGGCATTTTTAACAAGTAAATTTGAAATAAAACGTCAAAATGATGCACAATCTTGAATCGTGAGTCAGAGGCACCAACGGAGGGCAGAGAGTTAATTGTGCTTGTGAGTTATCGTGTTTACATACATGTGACAAACCGATAGATGACCAACTGACGAATTTGGCTTCAAATCTTTAAAAAGGTCTACATATTTCAGAAGCCAAACCTAAAGCTCATTTTACCCATGATAGTTTTTCAAGTGTAATTATGTACCTGCTATGACAGACAGGCACAGATGGATTTCATTCAAAATTTGATGGAAATTACAAATTTGGTGTGAAGATCATAGACTCGATTGAGTTAGATGAGCGGAATTCGTTCAACAGAGATTGAGTTGTGGCATACATAGACCTCCGAACAAAAACAGGTAAGATTTTTTTTTATTTCGCTTCACATTTGCACAGTAATAAAAACTTAAAAGCTCAGCTTTCAAATGGCATTGTGAATCTACAGATTGTTCACAGCTTCCAAGTTGATATTTTGAGGAACTCCAACAGATGGTGCTATACTCTTCACTACTCCATATGCTCCATCATTGCATTGAGGAAATTTATTCGAACATCCACCTTCTTTACCACTTTCCATTATTTGTATGTATGGATAGGCTCGACTAGAAGGTTGCACATCCAGGGATCTAAAGAGAAAATTGCATGAAATTCATTTAATATTAATGCGTGATACGATTTTAATATTAATGTAGAATTTAATATATCAATGGCATTCGAATGCAACTTGTAGTCCAAGTTTAATAGCAAATGTAGCTCATTACTGTTTATATACAAGTTATTCAACTGGGCGTATTTTTAAATACTTCACGTCGTGAAAAGCCATTCATTTCTAATGGAAGATTCAAGCATACATCCACAAGGACCACGAAAGGGATTGATCAGTTGCTAGCAAATTCTTTAAATTATCAATATCAAGATCTAATGGTGTAAATGCTGTGTTTTATTATCATATTGACTAATATTAATCAAAGCCGAGGACCATCGATGTGGCTTTTAAAAAAGAAACATTGCAATTTTGAATCATGGTTCGATGCAATTTTCATATCAACTGCTCAAAACCAGCAGAGGCAAGGTTTCATGAAGACCTCGTATCCAATATAAGACATTGTTATTAAACTTAATAAAGTTGAGACTATTCAAGGGACCATCACGAGACTACCGCGGTATCGGCATTAAAAATGCATTTTCATCCCTTTCTAGACTATCACAATTCTTACAAAATAAAAAGTGGAATTTATTGAATGACATTCATTCACGTGCGATATGCCTCTTTAGTATTACCGTTAATTTATAAAGGCAAAAAATCAAGTAATTTACGTGCCTTCCAGTGTCCAACAATACCTTCATCCGATTCAAAGTTGTCAAGCTTTTCTTTAAGAAAAAGGAACTAGGACTATTTTAATCCGTTTCATTTCTTGTTGTGATTAAACAAAGCTATATTTCTCAAATAATTTGAACTACATTGCTCTACGTCTACTGGTTAACGACCTCTCCCCCCAATCTTTGGTACGTAGTCGCTAATACTAGTTAGTCACTAATTATATACAATCATTCGGAAGATTACAGCGATAATTTCAACTCGGAAAATCCAAGAAAAGATTCATCTGAATCCCCGGAATTTTATTAGATTAAATATGGTTGAACGCCAGCTGGATATTCAACAGAGCAGACTAAGGGCATTGGGTCCAGGTTGGAAATTTTCTATTCCATATATACTGAAACGCGGAGAAAAACTCAATTCAGTAGAAAATCGAATAAAAAGATGGTAATTCAAAGATTATGTACTGGTAAACAATAAAGCACACTAAGATTTAAAAATTAGTTTAGAGACTTGCACCCATCTTATCGCATAGAATGTTTAGTAGAATACTTTACCCGACTATTCCATGAATATTTTCAGAGAATTCCCCGAGAAATGAAGGATCTGCTCCTATATCACAAATCAGACGCGAGATGCACCCATTGTCGTCCATATCTTGCAAGAAAGTAAAGAAGCTTTCGACGTCATTTGGCTCCTCTGAACTTTCACCTCCAGCATTTGAAGATGGCAAAGCATCTTCGCCCATTCCAGTATCTGCATTCGCTTCTACTTCTGCACCTTCATTGGGGATTGGTTGAAATCCAGGAGGAAATGATGCTCCTGAAATTTGCTCTATATTACTACAAATATTTGAAAGAAAAACAAGTCGATTAAGCATAAAAGTTAATACATTATTCACTTTTGTGAATTAACGAGCTTTTACAACTTTCTCACCTATTAAAAAAGCCTGTGACGGAGAAACTTGTATCAAATTGCTAATAAACAGTTCTAATACTATTCTAGACCTAGTTGCATTTAATTGAATATAGAGAAGCTTCTAATCTCATTTCAGTACTTTCACTGGTATACGGTACGAAAAATTCACATTTCGCGATTTCCCCAGTTTCCATTTGCACTTCAATAGTTACCGTTGCACTTAACATAACGTCAATCTTTTAACTCACCAAGGATTGAACCAAATCCTCACGATCCGCTTTATCGTACCCCACTTTGTTGCGAAATGTACGAAATAAGTTCAGTAAATTGCGCTTGATTCTACGTTTGTTAAATAACGCGTGTTTTACGAGCAGGAAGTACTTGCATCAAATAGTATCCAAGGCAAATACAAAAACAGCGTCTTCCCCCTTTTTAAGCCTAATCTAAAAATTACCACCAATATTCAATTCCAAGTAGAACCATTAATGAAGTAGTAATCAAGCTAAATATGCTATACATTTAAAACTTGCGTCTTGCATTGCTCAAAGCCATTTTCAGCTGGTTCGATAGCCAAACTGTTTTAATTTTGTAAATGCAAGATTCAGTTATTTAATTTTTGGTATGTTCCAAATGTTATTACAATTTCCCGTTCGTAAGGTACAGGGAAGAAAAGATGCATAGAAGCAGTAAGATTCAACTTAATTTTACCACAAATAAAACGAAAATTTGTTTAGCACTGAATAGTTGGCAACAGCTTTAAGCACTCGGAGAGTTAGAATGATTTTTCTAAAAATAAGATTTGATCAAGAGTATTCGTAAGTAATTTCACATTACTTTGGAAGTTAATATAATTTACAAAGCAATTTTATAGCCAATTATAGATAATTTTAACTTGAAATTAGGAAAAATTATGAAATGCACAAACAAAGATTTAGATAGTAGAAATACAGAAATTTAATCTTAGCTACTTAAATATATTTCAAACTCTATTTATATGCTCATAGCAGGATCCGAAAGAGTTAATAAAAGCATGAAGTTGGAAAATAATGAAAAATGATTCAGCACAAAAATTTTCTGGGTGGAAAGTTCCATTCAATATACATTGTGGATTTTTAGCTATTGTAACCACGATTCAAATTTTTATAATTGTATTCTTGAAATTTCTTATTAAATCGAGTTGAAAAGTACGAGTTATAAATTCACAGGTACACATTCAAGATCTTTGAAATTTTTCTTGGAAAAGAAAGAAAAACCATTTAAAAATTAATCTAAAAGGAAAAATCAATACCTCGAACTCTTAATACATAAAAATTAGAATTTCATTGCTCGATTTTTCTTGCGGATAAATAGCAAATACTGCTTAATCGAAAGCTCGAAAATCACTTCGTCTTTCGATATCTTAAGTGAATTTTAAAGTTCGTGATTAAAACCCTTATCCAAGATTTAATATAAGAAAAATACAAGGGACTTTATTTGAGGTAATTACGAAATGATTTGCAATTTTAATCGAAGTGCATTTATAAAATGTTAAAACTGCCTAAAAATTTCAATTTATGTCACAGAAGAATTTTGAGTGAAAAGGAGGTGAAAAATTTGTACGATAGCATGCTTAAACATTATCACCCCACAGTAAAAGTCAATTCAATGGCTAATTACCCCGTTTTTGATGATCGTGGTCATTTTTCATATTTCACAAGAAATTTGAATCCATTCTGCAAGTGTCGCTAGTGCATATTAAGCATTTATTTAGGTTGTTTTCTGTACTAATTTTCTACTATTATTGATAAAAATTTGAAATAGACTAGTTAGAAAAATTAACTTTGCTATCTGCAAGACTGCATAGATCAAATAATTATCAATGAATATTCGTTGTATGCAATGCCATTACTTTAATAGAAGATTCTCAGTCAATGGATATCAATAATCAACAACACCTTGATCTGGTACCAATACGCTTGTTTTAACTTACAATATTGTAAAGGGATTTTATTATAGAAAATCTTACCTTGAGGTGCACCAGCTGGAAAACCTGGAAACCCTGGATTAAATCCGCCACCCACACCGTTAGAAAAGCCAGCCATATTTTGGCCGAATCCACCACTTCCCATGTTAGGCGGAAAATTTGGCATATTTGGTGCGAATCCTCCACCTCCTCCAGCATTCATACCGAATCCTCCAGTATTCATACCGAAGCCACCTGCTCCACCGTTCATACCGAAGCCACCAGCTCCATAATTCATTATTTGCATAGCTGTATTTGCGTCATATCCCTGAGCTCGTAAAGCTTGAAATACTTGAGAAGGTTCAAACCCACCAAAAGGCATTTGCTGGAAATTTGCAGGACCACCAAATCCTCCGCCCATTTGCTGGAATCCTCCACCTCCAGATAAAGCATATGGAAGAGGCAGTGGTTGTAACCCTCCAGGTAATTTTGGAGTGGTTTTAGCTTTTGGTGGCCTAGATGAGGGTTTAGGCGGAGAGGCTCTTTTTGATCCTCGACCAAAATATCCCAAGTAATATAATAGCTTTGTTCCAATGCCCAGCTTAGCCCCGATTAATCCAGTCGTCATAGGACCTCCACTGAACGGAATGGTGGCTAAAGCTGAAGTGATGGCTTGAAGAAAAATGGGAGTAACCGCTTCAGTCATCACAATAAAAGCCAGGACCAGGATCATTGAGAGAACTCCATTTAGCTTCGCCATCTGAAAATAAGTGTTGAGATTTCAATACAAGGAATTAAACAGTTTTTTTTCGTCGAGTTAATGGATATACGAGACATTCAATTCCAAAAGGAAAGGATCTTTATTTAAGTGCCAAAACATATTCGAAGAATCTAAAGGTCCGAAGATCAATATTTTCTATGATAATAACAACGCGGAAAAGAATTTAGACATGTACATTTCAGAAAAAAAAAATCTTTATACCTACACATTGAGTAGCATTTAACATTTAAGAGTTCTTAAGACGTTGTTTTCGCCGGCCGAATTTCTGTTGCCTCTATCCTACTCGAATTGAAAGCAATTAACCATGAGAACGTTTCTGTTTTGCTTATCATAGTTTTTGTTTAAGATAAGGAAAATGTAGAGAAAAATAGAGACATGAAGCTTGCTTATTTAGTAGATTCATTATTAGTTGGAGTTTTCTTTTCATATACACCCCTGCCTTTAAAAAGAAAGATTTTCATAATATTGTACAGACAATGTGGCCTTATTTTGCGAACAATTAGAAACTAAAACTTATGTCAATTTAAATTTGAAGGCACGTGGAAAAAGATTAACAATTAATTAAATAAAAGAAAAATATAAAAATTTGTTTTTGTTGCCGTGGTAGAATTTCTTTCAACCGGACTTTTGAAGAGTCAATATATAATTTGACCAAGTACACAACGTTTTACACGAGCAGCTGATATAACAAAAGTATTCAGAAAAAGAAGAAACTTCATTACCTTTAAACAAAATTTTTAGACGAAGCGTAAACGATGGCTAACTCAGAGAACAATTCTCAACGGAATCGACAAGCATCAAAAGCTGACAAACAACCTACTTTTCTCTGACGCTCAGACTTTTAGGTGATTAACTAAGAAGTATTAGAATACTCCGTTAAAGCGGTTTTAAACAATTCAGCCCCTTGCGGCATGCTTCAATGCTTTCATTCTTTTTTTTTAAAAAATTAATTTCATTCTGACAAGAATGGAGATTTTCAAAATAAGGAACTACATTCATTTGATAAATGTTAAAATAAAGTGATTTTAAATTAAATTTTTTTTTTGTGATGAAACATAAATCTAGAAGTTATCAAGTTACGCTGAGCTTATATCAAAAAATAGAAGGGAAAGATTCAAGGACGGCATAGGAAAATTATATGTACTTAACCAATGGAACTGACTTATTTCTATTAATTAATTTCACGAAAAGATTGTGATTGCTTGACATTCATGAATGAATTTTGAAGAGTAAATTTCACTCCAGGCAATATTCAATTTTTGCCGAATAATCAATCATATACTTCAGAGTGAGTTCTTTCGTTTCAGTAGCTACTGTGACAAAGAATTAAAAGATTTCATTTTCACTTGTGCTAGAGCCATTCAAGTTGATTCAAAAAATCACGAACAAATTTTAAGCCGAAAATAAGGCCAATAAATATAGTAAACACAAAAATTTCATTCTAATTAGATGAATGATACATTAAAATATATATAAGATGGAAATTTTTTTTTGACAGTCAAGATTAAGAAATTATTTTCGATTCCTTTTTTAAGTTTAACATTATCAAATGGCGCTAAACGAGGATCCTATCAATTAAAAATTCTTGAAGGCGCAAGAACAACTATCGAAGGAGATGGTAACCACGGACAGGTTATTTTATAAAGTGCAAGGGGATGAATTGGATAGTTAATAGTTGGATATTTTAGCCCCAATTAAGATATTGCAAGAACAAAAGAGAAAGCTCATTTTGCACCTAGAAAAAAATTTAAGACTCTTATTTTCCATTATTTACTCTATTGTATTATTTGCTACGGCTTTATACCTTTATTATTACAATGTGAGGGCTTTCTGTTTTCTAGAATATTAAGTAAAAAAAATATTCTAATTGCCAAAAAATTGACATTGTGATAGACAATGTGATCAATCTTAACTCTATAGACTTTTTTTAATCCAAAAAACTATTTTTAGAATTATGGCAACCTATGCACCCAATAACTAAGATAGAAGATAGGCAGATGATATTTTGCATGCGGTCTTCCACCAAAATTCGAGAAGTGCATCGAATTTTGAACGGAATCAGACCACAGCTTCTGACCGTCCATGTTCACAAGACATACGATAATTAAAAATGAAACGATTCAAATGAATAAATTGATTTGTTTTATGATATTCATCACAAAATTGTTGATGTATAACACAATTTATTTTATTTCTTTTAAGAGGTTGAGGGTCAGTGCATTTACTGGTACGTCTAAGAGCCCAATAACTCAAAATTACAATGAGGAAGTAAAATATATTTCTCTATGTGATTGATCTTAAAATATTGTCAATTGTAGACACAATTTATTAACGGCAAGAGGTCTAAAAATGCATATTTATTTTCTTTTCAGCCAAAGGCAAAACTAATCACAAAACACACCATACGATGGGAAGTATACGGGAAAGTTTAGAATTTTATCTTCGTGGTGTAGTATTGAATTATGCATTATGCTACTTATTATTATTTTTAGAAGGTGACATAACATCAAGGGAAAATAAATAGCAGTGTTCACTCCACCTGTCAGGCAGCAAAATCCAACTGGAAGAGAAATTTGTTTCTTTTAAAATTTAATTTATATAAATCAACATTCTGAGTAAAAACGAATAGGAGAGTCAGAGAGCCCCAAAATAAACATAATCACATAGGAACATATGATCGTAATCAACCTCTCCCTTCCGATCCAAAAGTTTCAAGTACGTTCTTAACTCGTTCACTGCCTGACGCATTTTCCATAGTTTGCCCAAGGCGCCGACGTTAGCTTTTCATTATGCGACGGATATTATGCTGAAATATTACTAGACGCAGATAAAATGAGCTATAAAATTAAGCTTGAAGCAGTTTTAGTGGTTGGGGTCACTGGTGACCCACACGGCGCAGTAGGCAATTCTAACGATTGTCCTTTTTTCGAACAATCGTACTTCAGTTGCTAAGTGATTATTCTCATTCTTTAGTTTTATTCAATGCGTTCTACAAACAAGTATGGACGTTTGTTATATTTTTTCATTCTACATAAGTTTTTTCATTTTATATCCATCATTCAACTATTTTTATTAATCCTTAAAAATATGTCTTCAAATGAAGGTTATTCATCAAGTACATCATCTGACGGTGCAGTTTTATAAATACCTTAAAAAATACTACGACTATTATCAAACAGCGAGAAAAGTTCATTGAGTAGTTCGTCGGATAGGATAAGAGATAAATATATTTTTCATGTACTAATAAAATTATTTTTGAATGTTCTATAATACATTAATTTCTTCAAACCATTATAATAGCAATGGTAATATTGAAAAATTAATCTGTATCCGTATTTACTACAGTTATATACTTTTATTATTTGCTGAGTAGACGGTTACCGGTGGGCCCCATGGTCAGTCGGCCACAACAAATCCTGTCGATACTGTTACGTTCAGTGGTGGCGGGGTGGTCTGCTGTACAGAAGAAGGTGGGCCCCACGGCGCTATAACCGAGTGCCTGTCATCAGTGACCCCCACAGCAGTTAACGTGTTAAAGATGCAGAAATTACAAGTCGTTAATAGATGGAAAGTATATGCACACTTTCAGTCACACAATAACCGCAGAACGGTTTTACCTGTATTGATTTTACAGTTACTTACACTTTACAGCGGCCGAGGATGGATTGGCTTATTCTTTTTAAAATACTTGGAATTTTGTGCACTTTTTCAAGGACAATTCTTGAGATAAGATCATCATATCTACCATCTCAGTGTCTGTACTGTCGTATATTCTCCATACGCTATAAGAAATTTAAATAACTAGCTTTGAAATCCAAGTACTGAGCTTGTGTCCCATTATCTCATTCCGTTTGAGTTCCTGGCTTTGCTTCTCTTTCTATAAGTTGAATTTTAAATCAATCCGAATCCAATTACCCTCAACATCAATGCTACATAAAATTTATATTTGAAATTGGCTGAATTAGTGAAACGATAGCCATTTAATTTTAAATGATAATTTTCTTTATTTTAAGCATTAATTGTATTGATTTTAGGTCTTAATCTTACTAAAGCACTTTGAATATATTCAACAAGCTATGTTTTCTTTAAAAATATTTCCATACATTTTTTATATTTTTTTAAAAGTCAGATAGATGCATATTAATATTATATTGCTTTACAATCTGGAGAAAACGGTAAATCCAAGGATATGTTGGTCATTTTTTTTCAATTATTCTATTAAAAGTAGTCAAACTTCATATTTTTTTGAAAGTTATGTACATCATTTTAAAGTTTCGAATGTGTTTCTTTTGTAAATCATAAAAAACAATGTTATAAAAAGGAAGAAATTCTTTTTTATAACATTTGACTCTTACTTCTTCAACTATGACGAATTCTTCGTCAAGATTGTTTCTGATGATTCAAGTACACAGCTTTCCCAGAATTCTTCAAAATATTGCTTAATATTGGAATAGTTCTTTAAAATCTTGATGGATTAAGAAATTGAAGGCCATCTATCTATGTGTACCGAAGTCTTTTTAAATTATTTTGCATTGCTTTTGATCAATTTGAATTAAGAGAAGTTCTCGGAGACGAGACTTTTAAATAATGAGAGTTCACTGAAATTTAATCGTTACTTATAACTAATTTTAATTACTCTTTAAATAAGCTACTATATGCTTATTACATTTATATTCTTATACTTATCTAACTGAGGAAATATTTCAAACAATCTCGCAAAAAGCGTTTTGCATACCTCTATACATTTTCCTTAACTTTCTCCCGGGCCGCGATGACCTGGTTCGAGATCCAATTCAACCGAAGAACCATCGTGTAAAGTATCTGTTGCACGTGAAATCCATCTGGGCTAAACGTCCTCTCGTGGGTGTGGTATGGAGAAAGTGGTTACAGCTCAGATGTCATCCTTGTCATCTGGTCGAAGTTCAAAATTATGAAGTCCATCCCAAAATAGCCTTAGTGTTACTTTATAATGTGGTGCTAATATAACTGAACTAAACTCTAATTTTCTCTTTACATTTTTCTTTTTCTTTCGATACATTTTGGATTATTCGAAGCAAAAAATATTAAATATTACTAGTGTCTGACGAATACAGGATAAACAAACTAGCAGATGTGGTCTCCAGAAAATGTCTTGCACATTTTGCAATGAGTATACATACTTGGGTATTTTTAATCATTCTACTGGCGAACAATAATTAAAGAAGCGTCCATTAGTTTGCAAGCTTTGGAGGTTAATCGCTGGAATGAGGTTAAAGAATCAGTGTCAGAACATCGAATATGCATTTTAGACTCTTTTTTCTCGACCAATTGAAATCAAATTTGACAAAAGGTTTTAATAGTAGGTACAAAATCCCAATCCTAATTTAATATATTTAATTTCATATGTTTGTGATTTATTGCATTTTAATGCTTTTGAAAGTCCATATCAACAAATGGTCAATCTCTTGACATATCTGATTCCGTACATGTTAAATATCCATACTTTATAAAACAGACATGTATGAAATTTTATACATCTACAACTCATAATTTAATAGTTATATTCGGACAAGCGGATGGATTTCATCCGAATGGATTTTGTTCATAATTCCAAAGACATTTATAAATGTAGTGTTAAGTAACCATACCAAATTTAATATGTTTAACTGAAAGCATTTTTGAGTAGTCATGTTCATAAAAAGACAATCATAATTCCAAAAATTTGTTTTTTATATTTAGGAAGGTTTGAAACGGGAATATTTGAAAAAAATTCCTAATTTTTTAAAATTACAGTCAATATCTTTTTGTAGACTTTGTATTCGAGAAAGTGACTATCAATTTCAATGAAATGTTAATACTATTTCATTATAAAAATTAATTTTAAAAGAATGATGAAATACTATAGAATTTTATTGAAATTTCTGATTTAAAATACAATGATTTTAAGTTTTTGTGTGAATACAGGCGTCAGACGTTTTCTTTTTTAGCTGAATTAATTTTAATGGCAAGTATGAAATTTTATTGTTGCCAGAAAGAAAAGGTTAATAATATCAGAAAATTTTTTCCCCGTTTCCGTAGATTTTTTTGTTTTTTTCGTAGATAAGCCGGAAATATACGTTGCTAAGAACATCTTTCAACATTAACTCAAGACAGTTAGCAATACCATTGTAAAACTTCGACTTGCAGGTTCTGAATGTCAAGCGTCGAACTATCGCGTTGGAAGATGTTTCAACAGTTGTTTGTCTAAGGAAGTCTCGAGCATTCGTTAAACATTCTCAAGAAAGCAGAACATTTGTCAACAGCATTTGTGTGAACTTACGACAACACGATATGAGTCATTTTGTCGTGGTTAATCAGGTAAATAAGAAATTTTTAAGCTTCATGTCTCATATTAACGAATAGAAACAACGTAATACTATCACTGTGACAGCAACAACAGCAATTCTTTTTCCGTTATCAATTAGCCCATTCAATTCTTTAAACGTTGGATCAAGTTTAATTGGATCAAACATCCATCACCGTATACGCTAAACACTTGCCCCTGAAAATGATGACTCATTTGATTCAAACATTAGATGAAATGTTTGAGTCAAGAATCGAAGCAACGTGAAGTGTTGGATTTAATCATATTTTAAAGCTTAATAAGCAAAAATCTTTAAGAAAATAACTGTTTCTGTACTATGTGTATCTTAGTTTTTATTATTTCTATGATGTTTTTAAACAATATTTCATGTATTGACAGCTGATATTCCAAAGTTCAACATTTAAAATAAAATTGGGAATTTATTCAGCAGTTCTATGAAGTGACGTCAGATAGCTCTTCTAATTGTTTATGGTTTCTTACTCTTATGTAATTAATTTCCATAAAAACTAGCGAAAATATAGTTTGGCTTTTTGAACTCATTTTTCAACTTAATTATCGCATTCAATACGCAACTTATGCTTATTTTTCAAGCAATTTTTGTTTGTAGCCACAATTTTATGACTTTAACAGCTCTCTTACGAAATAAGTATTTCTCAAAAACTTTTTTATGTATATGATGTAAATATTAGAATATAATTTTAAAACCAAGCTGCATTATATCCATTGTCTTTTACCACATATACAATAATTTCCATGATATTCCATAAATATCGAGTTTATGATCGAATCATTTGCTACTACTTATTTGTTGATTTCACCTACCGCAACATAAACTATACGACTTATTTATGTTTTACGAGAATACAGTTTTATAAAGATACTTTTTTTTCCTTCCAAAACATTTTTAAGATAAAAACTTCTGTTGCTTTACGTTTTATTAATCGCAAAGTCATTGCCATAAGGACAACAACTGAAAAATTTTCAACGTAATGAATTAAAGAAATATTTAATTTAATTCTTATTTTCCAGTAGATAGATGTTTAAAGTATTAATTTTTCTAAGCACATTCTGAGCGTGGCTGAAACAACAAAATTGTTTCTGGGATATCGACATGTGTTTTAAAAACTGTTCCTTGTAGGAAGTGTGTTTTTAAAATAATATTTTGAATTTATACAATATGCATCTTCAGAATTTTACATGAAATTTTAAAAAAAATCATTAATGCTTTCGGTTTGGAAGTTAGTAACTTTCAAGTTTTGGTCTATGTGTTGTTTAAATTTCGGAGATATTTTTCATTTTATTATGCTAAAAAATTGATTTTGAAGTGGATTTAGAAACTGTGTGGGTTTTTCATATATTCTGCTACTATGACTTATGCCCCCCTCATTAAAAACATTTAAGATAATTCTGCAAGAAGATAATGCAAAAGTATTTTGTTCCTAATTTGAGATCCTAATTATCAGAGTCTTATAATTAATTAGATTGGAGGAAGTAAAATTTATTGCTTTCTTTTAGGAAGGAATGTTGATTTAATGGAATTGTGATTTTAAGAATTTGTTCTTGAAATTCTTTCGCAATCTACTTTCACAAGAAAGAGAAAACAAGTAAAAGAATGAAAACCATTTGGAAATACTACATGTATAATTCTACGATTTAGAGCAGAAGTTCTAAATTGTAGATTTTATATGGATAATTTAATAAAAGGAGATTAATTGATTGAACAGAAATTGAAGTTTCGTCAGTTTGCACTTTTTATATATATAAAAAAGGTTCTTTTTATTTAGTTTCATATTATATTCAATACATGTATGCAATAAATTAAATTTATCTGCGTTTTTAAATTAAATCACTTTTTTAATGCCTCTTAACATTTTAAAATACAACCTCAACAAATTTTCCACCTCAAAAAAATTATTCTTATTTTAATTCTTATGGTGCGAGCATTTAGAATTCCTCAAAATTCAAAATTCCTTCTTTCAAATTCTATATTCAAAATTCCTTCTTTCAAAATCCAATATTCAAAACTCCTTCTTTCAAATTCTATATTCAAAATTCCTTCTTTCAAAATTCAATATATATAACTGCCTTTTTCTTAAGATAGAGAAACTAGCTCATCCTGAGCTCCATAATATTTAACTGCTAAATTTCAAAAAAAAATTACGGAGTTCCAATATTTCAAAAACATAAAAAAGAGAATGCGGTTCTAAGTCAGTCTTCCTGGTTTGGATATTTTTTATGTAATACACGTCAGGATTTAGGAGACAATAAGCCATGGTGGACATTAAAAAATTTCTGAAGAGTTTATGAAAGTATTCTTTCATTGATAAAAAGAATAATTAAAGACTTAAAAATTAATGATTATTCCATTTAAGCAACTTCAACCCCTTTGAAACATTTCTACATATTTAATCAACTTACATTTTACGTTTTTATATTAGTATATTAATGTTAAAGCATTTGTTAGTAATTATAAAATGTGTATAGAAAATTGTTAGCATATAATCTGATGTTACAAAATATATTTTCAAATGTAGTATTATAGATAATTTTTAAAAAAATGAGTGATAATCTGAAAAGTAATATGTGGATGAAAAACTTATTTAACATTTATATATGTTTTGTCAAAAAGAGTTTGTGAAAAAATAGACTTGATCATGTTTTATGGTAGAATTTAAATTAAGGAATAAAGACACACAAATAAATCAAAGTGTCGGAAATTATTTTTATTGTACATTTTTAGTAAAAGATCTCAAAGAGAAAATTTTTATTTACATGAAATTGATTTAATCACGAGTTTTGAAACTCGCTTCTGTACAGTGGAATGCCATTTCATTCAAAGGCATCTTCAGTAATGTTTGAAAAATTAGTGGTAAATAATAGAAAAATGATTTTTTTACATATATAAATACATTCTAAGCAACAATTGCCAGTAGTATTACTTCTGCATTTATATATTTAAATAGTAAGGTAAACAATTTCAAAACCAAGTTAAGTTTTCAGATATGAAATTAATGTTGAATAGATTACTGAATATTCTGAAGCATTCAAATTCTTTGAATTTTTGATTGCATATTAATTACTTTAAAACTTGTGTTCCATCTCTTTACAAAAAGTTACGTAAACTCTTTCATATGAAGAATTTTCTATTCAACAAAAATTTCCAGTTCATAAACAAGTAGTAGCATAACTACTCTATTCAGCATAAATTGTAGTTATAATTAAACAAGTAATAGTTTGAAGATTTAAAAATACATTGAATTTCATATTATACACATGATATAAACTAAAAATAGAAAAAAAAATGACATCGTAATTTTTGATTTTTTTACAAGCAATAATCAGAATTAGGTTGCATATTTATAAAACAAGGAACCACCGAAGTATATATTTCGCATATTCATGCACTTAACAATTTACTATGTTTCGCAGAATTTCAAAGTTGTATAATCCAAGCAATATTGCCACTAAAATAGAAAAGACGCTATAATTAAGAAATGTAGTTTATCGCTATTGAAAATTGTCATATTTTCTGTTTAACATTAAATAATTGCTTTTTAAACAGAAGTACTTCTAAAATCCTGTTTTTTTTCCCTACAATCTAAAGGAAAAGCTGTATTTTTCTTAGAAATAGACGAAAAACTGTTGCATACGAAGAATTACTTTTGGAATTGGATAAAGAAAGAAAATTTACAATTTTATTTTTAATTTGTCTCGATACCATACGATGTAATAAAATTTATTTTATATTTCAATTCCTGTGCAAAAAATGTATTTTTAGAATATAATACCTGACAAAATAAATTTTACTTCAAGAATTTCATTTCATGGAATAATTTCTGAAAAAAAATTGTATATTAATAATCAGGAGAACTTGGTATCTTCAAGGTCAAAGACTAAAATGTCAATAGTCAGCTATCCCAGCTAATTAAAAGAAGCCTTTTTTTGAGCAGTAGCACATACTGTCTAAGAGAGCAGAATCACGAAAATGTGAAACTGTTTGGAGGATAGTTTCAATCATAACTAACGCCCTTTTGTGCAGGACAAATAATATTGGAAGAAGTGAAAATTATTATGAGAACTTCTGATATGTATTCAAGCACATCGAAGAATATTAAATAATCAGTCCTGTTATCACAGTTCCCAACATTGAAATTCCAACTCAAAAGCTGAAGATAAAAATCAATAAGATGGAAAAAACATGTTCTAAAAACTTACTTCCATTTGTGTAATTAAATCCCCTATGAAATTTTTACTTAAGATGTTTAGTCTGGCCAGTAGAAACAGCAATAAATGGAATTTTCATGAATGTCTGGGCTACATTTAAACATTAGATTTCCTACTGGGCATTTTACTGTTCTTTATAGAAGTGTTTTTCTCTTTTTTTTGTTAAAATTGTACTATTTATCACGCCCATTTAAATAACATACTCGAAGTTAAGATAAGAATCTAATCTAATTGTAAAGAACTCATTATTTGAAATATCTGCTGCGTTCATTTCTAGATGAAAAATTCGATTGAATATTTGATTTTTTAAAGAAACAGTGCAATTTTTAAAATAGATAATATGAATGAATGAACTAAACTTTATTTACTTTGCATTTCGATTAAAAAATTTCAAAAATTGAAAAGTTATTGAATTACGCCTAAATAATTTTGCGACTATCTTCATGAAAGAAGTATTCAATCGAAATTTCTTACTGAATAAATATTTAAAATGTTAATTAACATTTTTAATTCACAAGGATTGAAAGTATGAGTGTATATCTCCAACATACATTAAGCAATTTCTTGCTATCAGAGTAATGCGCATTTTTCTTTAGATGCTATAATTAACTGTATTGAAAAGCAAGTATCGCTGCTTAAAAAAAGGTTTAACATTTAGCAACAAATCATTTAAATATTTCATAAATTTTTGCGCATTTTTGATTTACTCTGACACAGTTATAAGTAATTTATTCTGTATTACTTCTTTTTCTTCTTATTATCAACGCTTTTTAATTCATTAAATACTTTAACCTGTACTTATTTTAACATTTTTTAAAGTAAGGGATACAATAAATAAAATACATTTAGGAATATTAAGTAATAAACTCTTTTACATTTCCTAATAGTTAATAACCCTAGACAATTCATAACAAACAATATCACATACAGATGTTTTAACACAGCATAAAATACCTTACATTACCAAATAAGGCAACCCACTTTTTATATATAGTTATGATCTCTGATTCAGTTTATCTATTTATGATTGTTACCGCACTATAAATCACGTCTTAGGAAATTCCTTATACGACTCGTACGATCAACAATATGTATTCTCTGCTAACAAAAAAGTAATTATATACAAATGAATGAAATGATTAAGGAATAATGTTAAATAAAGAAACATAAAAAGTTATTTAGACAGTAGGAAGCTATTTGATATAAACTTTTAAGTAAAATGAGTGTTTGTACAGTTAGTTATATTCACTCATTTCTTTTGAAGCTGAAAATTTTTCGAATATCTTTTGATAGTAAATAATATAAGTATTTAATAATAGATTTAACTGAATAAATAAGAAATTGATAGATTTTTCTCTTTTTCAGAAGAATTTTTCTTCCTAAAATACTATATGATAACAATGTGATTTTATTACAGAAACACTTTATTGTAATATTTGATTTCAAAACGCCGTTCGAATTTTATTAGAAATTGAAATCATAAAAAAAGTTAACTTTTAACCATAAAAGAATAAATCTGATGCGCCAATTAGTCAATTTAATATGTAACTTAGTTCATCCGTGGTACAAAGAAGTGATATTTTAATGATATTTAATAAACTAGAGTTAACAAAATATCGCCCATTTTTGGCACTGCTCACTTCAAATCTATACTGCAACTAGATTCAAGCTCTGACTGTAGTAGATTCATGTTGAACTAAATACAATAGTAAATAAAATTATTGTAACATTAATTCAAGTTTTATTTTCATTGAATAAAGCTATTTTAAAGAATATTGATAGTTTTTGATGAAGATAAAATCAGCAAATGAAGATAATCTTCTGAATGTATATTGGACCAAAAATATGAGACTAAATTGGATATTTTATAGATTAAATCAAGAATCCTTACTTTTTTAAGAAAGCTATTATCAATTTTATTTGAAAAAGATTCTCGTGGTATCAATGAAATCAAGTAACTTTGATAAGAAATGTAAAATCTGGGATTTTGTTTTGGTAAGATTTGGGAAAAATCAAAAGATTTTTTTATAAAGGGAAAACGAGATAAAAGATGATTCCAAGAAAATTAAATTTAAAGTGCAAAGAAGATTATCTGATTTATCCATCTTTAAAAATTTTCCAGAATGGAATGTTTTAAATTTTTGAAACAGTGTTAAATCTTTTGCTTTTTAGTAAATCCTCCTATTACATGCTTATTATTTATGTTAAAGAGATAATATTTGTTTTTTGAAAAGTACAACGCTTGAATTACTCTTTAGTATATAAAAATCAAGACTCGCAAATCATTATAATATTTAAAAAATGATCTATTTCGATTATGATATAATGCTCCATTCCATGATCATGAATTACGTGTACTATATTATTATACGAAGATTTATATATGTATATATTTTAGTACTATAGAATTAAAAGAAATGAACTTTTTTACATAGACTATAAGAAAGGCATTGTAAAGTTTATTTCGTGTATATTGGAGCTCAGTACTAAATCTAAATAATATTTTAAAAAATGAATGTCATATTTTATCAAGCTCATATATTCAAATAATAATTCTGCTTGATTACTTACCATCAACTCGGGGCTGAGAAAGGATTAATTTATGTTTGAATAAAACTCAATTTAGTTTTGTTATTAGTAATAAATTGTTAAATTTAAACACTTTTAAAAGAAATTTAATTTAAACTGTTGCATGCTGTTTTTGAGAAGACCTTTCAAAATGAGTTCTTCCAAACTTTTTTGTATTATTCTATTAGTATTTGTAAGATTATCTCTTCTATTTTAGAAATGCTGAAATAGGCCGCACTTGACAAACAAATTATAATTTTCATCTAAACATGATAATAAAATCTCCTCCCTTTCTTGGCTATTACGATCAGAATATGACAGAAAAAGGTACAGATAATACATAAATATATTTAACACACAATAAAAGCTGTTAATTTATGTTAAACAACAAATATAAATTTCGGAAAAAGGGTTAAAATAAAGTTAAACAAAGAATTGTGTATATTATATTCTAAATAACGACTTATTGAAGATATTGAAAGATAAATAAAAAAGAACGCTATTTGAAAAAAAAATTAGATAGTGCGCTATATTCTGAAACTTGTCCAATTCACTCGAAATATCATCACAGTGCTAAAACCTCTGACGTAATGTACGTAGCTAATAGCGATCCTGTCACTAAATATAAGTGAATTACGAAATTTCTCTTCTGATAGGTGCGACGCATCATCTAAACGTATCTTTTTTAAGTGTTCTAGAGTTAAAAATTACGCGGAAAATAGTTTTGGTTTTTTTTTTTTTTTGCAATATTTGTACTTGTTTAAAAATCAGCTTCTTATCCAGAATTCTTTTCAGCCGTTGTACAAGGATCGCTTTCCATACCTTACACAGAACGTGGAGTTGTCTGGTATAAAAATAGCAAACTGAAATAAGCTATACCCTATACTTACTCTAAGTTTAAAATATGCAAGTTACAATTAGAAAAAAATTCTCCCACGGATGATAACCATTATGTTATTAACATCTCTATTGAAAAAGTGCTCAAATGTAAATCCCTTGTGCAATGATTCTATTATAATATATCTCGCACATTGTACATTTTACATTATATAGCTAGGTTACTTCATCAAGTTATAAATCATAATTAAAATTAAAGTCTAAGTAAAAAATAGATAAAAAAGAATCGAGTCAGTATTTCGGAAAAGCTGGTTGCACAGACGGCACGAATATGTGCATGTATAGAGAAATGTATAAAATTTTAAAATATACAAGCTGAAGAGGTAAAAACAAGCTGAGCTATTAAATTAACGCTGACGAGATTTAAAGAGCTCTAAGCTTTATAAACTCTATTTAACAACATTTTAAACTAAAACTATTGTAAGAAATGTAGAGAAATTTTTCAATGGCAGCCAATCGGCAGAGAGGCATTAAAAGTAACTTTTAATGCTAGGAAAAGTGTTAAAATTTTTAAATTCCTTTTTTTGTTGAGATTTAGTATCATATTATCATTATTATTTCATTTATTTTGTTACTAATATAAAAATGAAGCTATCACTAATTCCTAATGTAGTACAAATTAAATATTTTAAAGAGGTATGCTTGCTTCTTTCGATAAATGATTTAGTTGACGAAAGATAGCTTCAATTGAGTAATGATTTCTTCCTAATTAAATTCTTTACTGACTAATTTATACGTTGGAAAACTCTGATTAATGATATGTGAGGATATTTTGGAAATTTTATCTTCAAATAAAGTAATATTAAATTATTTATCAGAATTAAGAATAACTTAATCGAATATTAAATAGATATTTATTTCTTATATAAATTGATATTACACAGCTTTAATTTCTTATTTTTTGGGATTTAACTTAAAAGTTCACATCAAACAATACCTTTTCCGGCTTCTCTTGTAACTATTAAAAATAATTGTTATGATATGTTTTCTTTTTTGTGAACATTGCTCACAAATCGGAATTTTCTTTGATTTATAGGGATTTTTGCCTTCTTTGATTTGAAGAGAAATGCATAATGAGGGATTGATTGACTGTAAGCATTTATGAAATTACAAGTAACACTTGTCAATGTTCCAAAATGAGGGGATGTTTTCTCGTTTTAATTAGAAGCTTTATACTATTATAAAGGGATTCATAAACATTATATATTAGTTATCTAATGGTGATTACTGGAGAATTAATTATTTACAATTTAAATTTTTTGGGGAAATTTTCAGAAAAATTAATAATTGAAAGATTGATTTACAAAATTTCGGTTGAAAAAAATAAAAAAAATTTACTAAAAAATATAGTACTTGAGATTTTCTATTAACTTAAACACATACCAGTATTTCGGAAGTTTTAAAAATAACTTGCACATTTTTTTTAAATCTGAAAGGCATAAATTACAAGAAAATAGCTTATATGTTTGTAAAAATTCAGTCTATAAATAAATTATTCGACATGAAATTTGCATTTATAGATTTTTATTATTTAAATATATATTTTAATAAAATTTTGCAATTGACAATACATATTTTGTTTTAATTAGATTGAACGTTGCAACCGAAATTATTCAAATGAAATGCATTGTTGTTAAATAAGTGAACTGTTTTAAATTTGTGGAGTTTTCACATTTTTAAAAAAAAGTCATGGAAATTAAAATAATTGAAAAAGCAATGTATGTTAGAATGCTAATTACCAAAAAATGGTGTTTATAATATTTTATTATGAAAATGCTAATGTTTATAAAGATTTTATTGTTTCTAGATGATATCAAATAATTTCAATCACTTATAATTCCTTAAATATTTTAAAATCCTCACTATTTTTGCTCTGTGAAAGAATTTTTGAATCTATCAGAGTTAAAATAGATGACACATTGTATTGTGAAGAAGATAAAAATTTAACTTATCAAATTAAAATTTCAGAAAGATCTCACAAACGGAACTACGAAGGCAAACAATATTTGTAAAATAGTTATTAAATCTTAAATATTAGTATTTAATATTCTTTTCCTAATAAAAAAAGATGAAAACAAGTTAAAGATTCCAAACAGTTATTTGTTCGAAGAAATTCATTATAATAAATTATAAATTATTCTTATGAATGTTATTACCTATTTAAAATCATAAAACCGTTATAAAATTTTGTTTTCAACTGAAACACGGTTTCCTCTAAATAAATGCTATCAATAAAAATTCATGCTTAGAAAATATCAATGAAAGCTTAATCTTACACTGTATGAATTTTTCACCAAAAGTAAAGTAAATATGAATAAATGAACAAAAATAATATAAGAAATATTAAAAAGACATAAACTTTTAAAAATGATTTTACACAAAAATGAATTAAATAATAAGTAACTATTTAATTAAAATTTCATGACTAGTTTATTTTTCTTTTTATCTAGATTTATAATATGTAAATAACTTTATTTGCATTTTATTTAAATATTTAAAACTAATTAAAAAAATACAAAAGGTTGAAATGCAAATATAAACCAATGTACCAATATTTCTACTAGTATCCATCAAAACTTATTTTAAAAAATTTAGAAACGTAAAATTTAAAAAAAACGGTTAAGTAATTTTAAAACTCAATTTTGACTAATGACGAATTTTTAAAATAAGGATATAGACCTTGAAATATTTGTATTATTTATGAAAAAAGAACACACTTTGCTTGAAACAATAATAACTGTTACTTTTAGTTATATTATATATATATATAACCACATGCCAGTGCTCCGACACTGAAATGCTTTTAATTATTATTTCAATAATTCATTTCTGTGTTTTATTTTTTGTTCTTTAATAAAATTTATGAATTATTAAATCATACACATATCATTATATAAAATTTGCTTTTCTTAATAGTTCTTCTAAATATTTTTATATTAAAATTAATGCCCTTTTTATTTTAGAAATCATTAACAAAAATGTTAAAAGCTTGTATTTCTTCCTTTTGAATCAATACTGTTCTAAGGAAAATAATTTTTAGTCTCATATAAATGATAATTTTCAAAAATTTAAGTTGATTTCAGTTGATAATTTCAGTTGATTAAGTTTAATAATATAATTTTGGTTCATTAGAATATGCTTACTTCTGTAAAAAACATAATTTAGTTTTAATATCAAATAATTTAATTTTTGAAGCTGATTTAATTTTTGAAATGTCTTTTTATTTCTGAATTGATTTGTTTCAGCCATAAGTGTTATGCGTAGCATTTAAGTTTCAAATGAATCATAAGCAAAAGATTATAATCATACGAATTGCTTAAGATGTTAATCAAAAGGATATTTACAAGCAATATGAAAATCGGTATGAATAATAAATTACCATATTATGAACAGTACAAGAACATCCCTCATTGATACTGTATTAAGCAGATGATGGAAAACAAAGAAAATATGACTAGTATTATAGATATACCAGCTCATGTATTATTATCTACTTCCCATCATTATATAATTTACTTTAGAATCACGTACACAACTCAAGTTTCGTTCAACATTGTAAAGGGCAAAATAAAAAACGTTGTCAACACAGAAATAATTCAAAGTAGTCTGATAAGTAAAACCCTGAGTGAGAAATTTATGAAAAGGTATTTCATTTGTGCATTTGGAACTGTACAAATCTGTTCTTAAATTATCTAGGTGGAATCCCTGGAGTTACGACAGAACTATGTTTTAACACAATACGTCATTAAAATGAGAAAAATTTACTACGGCAACTACTTCCACTAAAAATAAGTGACATGACATAATATAAACATAAAAATATTTTTTTAAGACTTGAACCTTATAATCTGAATATTATAAAATTCAAAAGTATCAATTCATTTAACACCTAGTTTTCTCACATTATATACTAATGCTGTAACAACAAAAAAACTTCAAGATGAAAGTTTTGATAAAATGTCTACATTAACAAAAAAAATCCCTCTAAATATATTTGAATATTGTATAAATTATAAGTTAAATTATTTAAACATGTAAAGAATTGCATAGTTAATATGCTACTTGTTACACATGTAAAACAAAATTCAAACCAAAAAGAATTTTACGAGCTTTTTAGATACAAATGGTTATTCCTGTTCTAAATAAAAAAGTTTTTAAAAACTAAACAGGAAAATATGGAATTCTAGAAAAAATTATCACTACTTAATAAACCAAGTCAAAAGATAAATACGATAATTTTATGATAGTTAAAAGTAATAGCATTCTATTAACAATCTTCAGCTTTGAACAGCATGAGCATTTTGATTAAATTTGACACGAACACGAATTCTTAATGAAATTGAAAACTGTCATAATTATTCTTAAATACGAGAACCAAATTTCTTATTTCTAAAAGGATGGGCTGATAAGAAACATGCATACGAGTACATTATTGCTTCAGTACATTATTGCTCTACTCACGTTGGGCTGTTAATCTACAAAAATAACTTTAGAAAGTGAAGACCTCATTCAGGAGAGTCTGATAATCATCAGTATGTTGAATAAAAAATAGAAGGACATAGAAAACAAATAAATATTGAAGGTCATGACACCATTTCTTAATCGTCCGGAATCAATCTAATAAGAGAACAGACGATCATTTACACGCATTTGAAACAGCATGCAAATTTAAGAGTACAAATGATAAATTCCAATATTTTATTTTGATGCACTTAAATGTCCACAATGGGTTTTTTTTAAATTATTGCAAAGGAGAATTTGAGAGTATTTCCTTTACAATACGCGGAAAAATGCTTTGAAACACAGATAATTTAGGAGATTTTATAATGTTTCTAAATATTTGGATAGTGTACCACATACTTCGGTTTAGACTAAAAAAAGTCGCCGACGGTAAACTTATATTCCAAGCTATATCTTACATGTTTATTACCAAAAATGAAAGTAGTATCGTAATTTTTTTTTTAAAATAAAATCTCCAAAATTAATATTTATGATTATTATAAGTAGGTTGATTACACAGTTTTATTTTAAATGTTTCCCGATAAAGTTACGATATCTAAAAACATAAACTTTGTTGAATTAAAAATACTAAATGACTTAGATAACGCTTATGTTAATTAATAATTCTTCACTTCGCAGACATTAATTATTACAGGAGTAGTTGAATATCTTCACATATAAAGTCATGAAAAAAGGCCGTAGGAGCAACTTTACAGATTTTACTATCTAAAGTACAAAATTGTTTATTAAAGTATCTAGTCAAGAAATATAAACCCTTGTTAAGCACAGAGTTTTTTAAAGACCTTACTTCAGACGCCTGTTTTCTTGGAAAGAGTAAGCAAGATTTGCTTTTCTTGTTAAGCAAACAAAAAAACTGAATAATGTTCCCAAATTTTTTAAATTTGGGAGGGACTTAAAAGAATTTGATGTTAATATGAAAGGATATTTTGACAGATAATTTACGAGCTTTGACTTAGCTGCTTGAGAAAAAGCAAAAGTTAATCAGTAAGCCTTTCGTTAATGGTTCAAAGATATAGCAATTTACTTCTTGTTCCAAAATTAATTATTGAAACATTGGTTCAATGAGATACAGAGTCTAACAGTTTCCTAATCTTGGTTTAGATATGATTTCTGGAAAACAATTTATCCATTACTTTTATATTTCAGATTTTTTAAGGATTATTTCTTGTGAAACATAATTAAACTTTCATTTTACTGATCATAATTTAAAAATTAATAATTCAGATTTTTTATGATCCATAATTTTCTTCCTAAAAGTTGCTTATCCAAGGCTTTTAACAAACAATCACATGAAGTAAGGCTGTATATTACCTGCGTCTAACGCAAAGATTGTCGGGTAAAGTCGATAATGGAGTTTAGAATGGACGGTTTTTTTAAACTATAACAGAGGTTTTCAAAACATCAAAATTTATGATAATTAGTATCGCTTTAGTTATTATAGAAACTAAGAAAATATAATAGCAATGTAATATTGTTAATTGTTTGGAAATGCTTCCTAGTGTTCTACTGTAATTTTTTTAAAAAAATTAAATCATGTTTAAAATTAAAATATTATTAGTTCTTGCAAGACAAATAATAAAATAATAATCTATTTTCATTTCTCAATAAAATAAGTTTTAATTAATTTCTCTGTACAATGATATGGTTTTTTCAACAAAAATAATGCTTTTTAAGGAAGCTATTACATTTATTGATATTTTATTGTTTATTATAGTATCTAACAAAATAATGGTTTTGTTTGAAAAACAATGTTTTTTTTAATTCCTAGAATTTAAAAAAAAGCCCCCGCAAGATCAGAAATATTTTAAAAAATCTTTTCATTAAATTAATTCCTTAGAATAATGTTTTGAATACCTCTGTACTTTGGGTTTCATTTTAGACATTGATCAAAGGTAACAACAATAATAAATAAATTATTAGCAAATAAACACATAAGGAAGAGAGTTACACATTTTCTGGCTGGACTAACGTGAAAATGCTCTACAAAGAAGCTAGAGAGTGATTGCGAAGGACATTATCTATGTACAGAAAAGACAACACGCGTACAGATGTTAGAAATATATACAGTCATATTTGTGTACATGAAATACATGTGGGAAGGCCACATTCATTCAACATACAATGTATATTTCCCTGGAAGCGCATAATAATCTTTAAAAGTCATTTTTTATGTAACTAAAAGATTTCCAGTTAACCAGTCCTAATCTTCAAAATATCTTTTTATGGAATAAAATCTTTTTTAACTAAAAAGCACTTAATAGCAGGCATAAAAGTTTTGTGGGGAAAATCACGATTACAGTTTTTTTTCATTTTTAATACTGGCAAAATAATTTGAAAAATTTCAAAATAACTTTAATACAAATATTTTAAATTTCTCATATAAAAATATATAAATATAATGTTGCACGAATTTTAACATAAAATAAGGTTTCCAAAAGTTTTTTCAAAGAATAACTTTGAGAGAAGCAAATAAAATGAGCATTTCTCTGATAAATTTTGTATTAGAATTTTCCCAGGTACATTTTAATCAACGATTAAAATTAACTTACTTTTGTTGCAATTCCTAATTTTATTATATAATTGCAATTATAAGTCATAGGAACAGTACACTTTTTAAATTTAAGTTTGGCGATATTTATTTTTATCTGGGAAGTTACATCGTGAATATGAATTTTTAATTTCAGAGAATATAGTATAACAAAGTCCTTTTTATAAAATTAACCAACATTTTAGAATAAAGTATTGAAGAATTAAAAATTTTGAGCATTCTTAACTATTATTATTACTAATAGGATAATAAAAGCGAAAGTCTTATCTTTTTATGATACATGATGATAAAAAATTTAAATTTTAATTCTTTATGAAATAAAAATCTCATTTACCCATTCAATCTCTTAATATTGGCTAAATCAATATTAAAAACTCTAATTAATAATTATATTGGGTTTAAATCTCATTTTTAATAAGCTTTAAACACATGCAATTTATTTTTTAATTATATGATCAAGCAATCACAGTTTAAGAAATCCTGAATTAAAAGCAATTTATAGATAATAAATGAATATATTTCCTTTTTTGACATTCAATTTCAATTAAAAGAATTCTTTAATAATAATGCAATGATAATAGAACATCGATAATTTAATTTATTGGAGGATTTTAGGACAGTAAAAAGGGCGCATAATTTGAAGTTAGGACGGAGGCAACTAGAATTCTTCTCAGGGAGATAGAATTCGCAGTACACATTGCTATCACAGCCTATTCATACAAACACAGTGTGTTTCATTTGTAAAGAATGATCCATGAACTATACGCATCGCTTAGGATGTCGTATTTAAACACACACCAAACATTCATAGACTGTTTAGTACATACATCAACTTTTCAGCAAATTTTCACATGTGCCGACTTTATTCAAAATAGAGCAAACAAATATGCTTATATGTCATGAATATAATTACTTTATTCAGAGGAACTGTCGGTAATTCTTTTAAGTTCGGACAGTACACGAATCTGATTGAAGAGGTAGGTACTCAACCTCCAGAAGATGCAATTTGGGCGAATCTGACTAGATTACTTGGAATGTTTAAAATGCTTTACGTCATTCCGATTAGAATTCTGCCAAGTGACAACAACATAACAGTTTTGAATTTAAATTTCATATAAATCACTCCAGTTACATTCCAAGAAAATTTTTAAAATAATGCATTTCGCATTGAAAATTAAGTTTTTTTGAACGCACATGTTCAATAAATTCAGTCACTTCCTTTTTCAAATATTTTCAAATGCTAAAATGTTAAAAATGTTGAAGCAATTGAAAGCAGCATATTTCATAAACGTGGGACATTGAATCATATGAAATGGAAGAGGCAGTCTACTTGCTACAAAGGTATTAATAACATTGTAGAATTACTATGCACAGTTTTAGCTCAGGAACATAAAACATTTACAGATTTATTTCAGTTTTAAAGGATGTGTACAGAAATATCTAAACACTATATGTGTATATATAAGACCTTTTATATTTGTGTACAATTTGCCATGTTGTCAAATATCTGAATTTTGAATCTGCACACAATCTTTTGCATAAAATAATATGCTTAAAGTTTATTTATGTATCACTTTTTTACGAATAAAATTCATTTGGAATAAGACTAATGCAGACTTCAGAACAAGCTAAAGTCAGCACGTCACCAGGAATTCATCAGTTAATAACAAGTTTAAAACTGAAAATAACAGTTGATACACAAATTATTCTACCGAATAATCTTTGCAGTTATTCACACCAACAATTTATGTATTGGCAGTTATTTGCAATTTTAAACTTACAGTTCATACAAATTAATTTCAAATTCCACATTTCCTTTGTAAAACATCAAAGGGAATGTATGATTTCAGGTATTTCACAGATATTAAAAAAAAATATTTCTAATGTGCTAAGAAGTACAGAAAAAAAATAACAGCAAAAATAAACTTGTGTTGCATTCATGGCAAAAATATTTATTGCTCGTAGTTGAAGCTGCATTTGAAATCAAAAACAATTTGTAACGTCTTAAGAAGGATGATTTTTGCTTGATGTTTTAAAAATGTTTTTCAATAAAATGAAATTTAATTTTGAAGAAAAAGGACGTAGATTTTGAAATAATTGATATTTTTTCTAATAATACATTTATTATATTTCAAGGTCCTGGATTGTTTCTTATATTCTAGCAGAATATTCTTCAAATTTGATATTGTTATTGTTTTAATATCAATGATTTTTAAAAAAAATATTATGTTCATAGTTATTGAACGAAAATATTGCTTTAAAAATTCCAAAACACGGGGGGGGGTGCATTAGCATGAAATATAATTTATTTTTTGAATGATATTTGAGATATAAAAAATGATTCCTGAAGACTTTAAAATACTAAATAAATACAAAATTATCTCCAATCTTCATTGTATACCTAGAATAACTGAATGCTAATTCTGAATCTCAAATATATTTTAAGTATAAAATTTAGGAAATTTTCTTTATTAAAATCCCTTTTCAATATTTATCATAAATCTTTAAACAATGTTACAGCAGTAAAGATTAGAGTAAGTAATTCCAATTGACATTATTTTAATTCATAATTTATTTATCCTTCAATGTATTATACAACTGTCTTTGATTAATTTACCAGGAAATTTTTAAAAAAATTCAGTTTTCGAGGATTTAAAAATTTCTATGTAAGACGCACATAAGGAATTTTTCATCTGAAATTAATTATATCGAATTTTTTTATAATCGTACTGAAGATATTAATGATAAATTAAACTAAAAAAGAAATTAAGATACATATATATAAATAAATTAAGGAATTTTGATGCTTTTTAGCTTCTTGCCATGAATGCTCAAGACAACAGGGTTTTAAACATTTTAGAATACATCAATTTTAACTATCTATATAGTTGTAAATATATAATATATGTATATATATATTTATATGTATGTTACATTTATTTAACATCTTGGCACTAATATTCGAGCATTCAGCTTTCAACAAGTAGAGTTAAACAACTTGTAACAATATAAGTTAAATAGATACAGTTTTCAATTTTTTACATGCCATTGATAGTATGTTTAACACTTCTGTTCATTACATATCTTTTGCTTACTGCGCTGATAAACAGACCTACTTTTATCCATTAAGTTTAATCAAGCTCTTAATGCCCGCCAATAGCTATCACAGTATTTGTATGCGAACAATGTATGTGAGAGACATTTTCTTCACCAGTTTCTGAGTTGTCTTTCATTACCCCTTTTTTAATTGTAGTCGAAAAATAAAGAAAGAACTATTAGTTTCATAAATAAGTATTGCGAAGCAGTTATGATAGAAAATTCAAATTAATTAATTAATTAATTAATTATTGTAAAGTATTTTAATGATTACAGTGAAGGAGACACGCTTAAATTTAATTATTGAGAAATTAAAATTTCAATAAATGTCAGTACTTTCAAAATATTTCAATAATGTTCTTTGGTAAGTAGGACATTATGGAATGCTGGTATTAAATGAGACATTATTGAAGTTTTTTCATTTCAGAATTTCTAAATATATTTGATAATAGTCGTATAAGTACATAAAAAATTTCAAAACCATGATTTTGTGAATTATTAATATCATTTAAGATTTTTTAAATATTTTTTTTACTGAATTTAAATGCATGATGACCGTAAAATAACTTTTCCTTTTTAGAAGCAGCTGCAGCTGCAGCTGAATTTCATATATAGACTGTTGAAGAAAGTCAACGTCAGGTAATATTTTGCCGCTGCCTGAATGAAAACGGAGCTATAATGAATTAATAGGAAATGTTTTTTTGTAAATTTTCATCGAAGTGTGATTGATAAAAAATTTAATGATCTAATTTAATGCTATGAACTATAATGCATTCAATGTAATCTCTCTAGGTTATGAAAGAAATTAAAGAGGGAAATAGAAATATATTCAAAGACGACATTTAATCAGAAGATAAATTAACTAGTCTTTTTAATGGCCTTTTAGGACTAAACATTAAGAAGAAAGAATGCTCATTTACACAGTAAAAGAAGCGTAAAGATTTCATTTACAGAAAGTCAAAAACGTCCAGGGCAACTAAAATAGCTAGGCTCTTATTTTTTTAATCAAAGTTTGATCTTAAAAAGACTTTTTTGAGGAAACAGGAATACAATGAAAGCTAGACGCACAAAAGATTTTATAGAAATTAAACTCAACCAATATTTCTAGCTAATTAGCTGAATGCAACTACATTAACATTATAGTTATAAAACAAAAGAAAAAAAAAGTTTTGGGATTTTGGTTTTATTGAGTTTATCTTCCTGTAATTTTCTTCTGAATACTGAATTAATATTGAATATATTTAATTGGATATTGCTTCAGTAATAAAATGTTTTCATTTATTTCCCAGAATTTTAAATGAAAAGATAAGTACTATACTCTTTATTTTTATTCTAATAATTAATGAAAATGGTCTGGAATATCATTCTCTCTATTGAATTATGTCATATATTTCGCTATCATTTCATCATTCACTAATTTTGAACCTCTCTATATCTCACTTTCTTTTCCACATTACTTATGCACAGGTTTCTTCAAGAGCAAAAATCAAATTACATTCATGAACTCAAAGAATTTCTTTTTTTTCTATAGAGTTATTAATGTTACTCTTTAAAAATATATTTCCAAATCCACAAATATTTAGTAAATTTGTACCTGATCGTTAGTGAATATCTGTAAAATCGCAAGTTAGAAATAATATTATTATTCAGGAAATTTTTAGGTATTAAAACATGATGAGATGTTATTAAAAATTTTGAATTCAAATAATGTTGAATTTATATGTTAAAAGATTAAATCTAGTAAATATATGCCAAATAACTTACGGCCATATTTTCTCTTCTTTATAAATGTGTACTATGTTTTTATGTTATGTTTTGCATTAGACAATTTTACTTACATTCTATTGCCTCGAAAGTACATTCACTTTTTGTTTTACGATGCATAATTTTACAAACCATTATTGTAAAAACTCTGTACATTTGAATATGTTGATCGTTCAATGAAAGCGATTATTGACCCGTACGAGTACACGTTTCATATGAGTCAATTAATGCCCACAACTGAATTCCCTTCAAAATAATAACGGCAATAATAAAAAAGAATACTAAGACCTCCAAATTGTGGAGAAATTTCAACAATTTGGACGCATACTAGGAATTTATATTTTATAATTCAGCTTTTTTATGACCTAGAATCAGTTGCATTAATTAAGGAACTACAAATCAAAATCTGATGATTTAATCAATATAACTTAAAGTTTAATTAAGATAATTGGTTATTGAAATATCATGAAAATATTGACAGCCATCCTAAATCAATATGTATTGGGATATTTGGAATTTACAAAATATTTAAGAAACCATGGCAAGATACTAACAGAAATCAAATAATGATTTGACATACCAGCATGAATCCTTCACTGTTTCATACATCCTAATATTTCAGAAAATTCTTTAGAAAAAAGTTAAAATTTCCTTTCACTTTTAATAAGTGTCCATAGTTAGTTTATAAGTAATTAGATTTTTGTGATTGCTATAAAGCATATTAAAAATTCTATGAAAAAAGTATCTTTTTTCTGAAATTATTCCGATAATATTTTCTTGATAGGTCCAAAAGGACAAATATAGAGTATAAATCTTGCTCTTGTTTAGCTTGTCAAAAATATTTAATCTAAAATTTATTGTTAGCAATTTTTGCATATGCGTTTATGTGAGTAATATGCATCTTATTGGAATGTGGAATAGTAATCAAAATTATCTTGAAAACTGATCGAAAAGGATAAAAGTCAAAAATTTGTAGCGAAGGAAAAGTGATGCTGATCTCTCTTCCCCATTCTGTAAAACTGTACAAGTGGTTCTGAAACCTTTTTTTTAATTGCCGAATGTATAAATATATACAAAGCTTCGAAGATATTCAAGATTTTATACTGAAATAAATTAAAATAAAACTGAAAAATCGAAGACTGGCCTTTAGTAATTTTTAAAAATATTTTTAGCTAAAGAATATTGAATTCTTTTCTTTTTTCAGAATAAATTAGGTTTTATTAATGAATAAATGAAATAAAATGCTACCCAAACTGAAAAATAATGAAGAAGTTTCTTGCATTTTTAATTGAATTACTATCGACAATCTTTCATTTTCTAAAAATTTCTAAATATATAATTTAAAGAATTTCTTTTAAATATTTCCAGAAATGTGTTTTTAAAATTACAGTGAAGATTAAAATTTTGAGTAAATTACTTAAGCAGTGTGCAGTTTATTTTACATTTTTGTACAACACGTATTTAGAGATGCGAAAGATCCGAGCAACCTGTAATAAACGAGTAGCCTAGACTAACAAAAGAATTTTCTTTTATATTCACTATTCTTCAGTTTGTCGGAATAGTAACAATTTTTTAAAGTCTCTTCAATTAATTAAGTTATCTAAACTAATTAAGAAGCTTCTACAAAATATGTAAGCGAATTTACTTTCAGTTTTTTTTAACAAGAGCAATGCTTCAATTGCTTTTTGTCCAAAAAGTGATATAATTTATTAAATAGAACAGGACTCATATATGTAATGAATTATATACAATGAGGATAAAATTTAGAGAATTCGTTTCCATTTTTTACACAGTGGAATTCTTCCACAATAAAATGAATTGGATTTCAATAAGAGTGACATTTTATTACAATTAAATTAGTAGTCTCTGAATGGAATAAATTTACATTTTTCATAAAATTACAATTTCATTTCTCTCAAAATTTAAATAATTTTATTTAAATCTCTAGGTAAATTCAAATTGAAAAAACGCTATGCCTTAAAATTAAGATTTTAATATTTGCCATTGAGTACACCATCTCATAAACTCAAAACACTTTTCCATCAGAATTAACAATATAAAAACAATTTTCACGTAATAATGTAAATCAAATATTAAAATACAAATTGGTTGAGCAAATCAATGAGCATAATATGGGCAATTAACCGGTTAGTGAACATTTTATCAACTGAATGCACCCTGAAAATAGTTATCCTACTTTTAGAGGCGTAACTTATAATTACAGTATGATTGACTTATAAATATATTTCGTATTTACAATATATAAATAATCTTTACTGTACAAGATAACTTACCTCAGGAATAAAGGCCCTTATTTATAGAACGAACAGATTCAAATACAACTTTCTACCAAACATTATGATTAGTGGCATAGCACCAAAAAATGAATACCATGATTTTCCCCTTTCAACAGCTCTCACCCATCTTGCATGAAATGGTGTTAACAAGTAATAAAAGGGAATAATTTTTTTTCTCCATAGATTAACAAGTTGTCCGTCTGAGCAAAACAGCCTCTCTAACTGAGCCTAAAACAAGGCTGAAACCGAACCGACTAGAATGAAGGTATATAATGACTAGTAAAACAGATGATCAATTTATATATAGAGAGAGAGACAAGAAAGGCCACTTGTCTGTCATATTGTGCTGTTATTGTGTTTCGTTTGGAAGCGATTCTCGTTGGAGCTCTTCAATTTCGTTCTCAAGCATAGCCCTGACAGCCGAGTCATTAGGAGATGCTTGTAAAGGCGTAGGGGGTGTTGGTGACTTGGGTGACGCCCAGCTCTTAGATTTGGAGCCCTTCTTTTTCGAAGGGCCAGTATGGTGCGAGTCCCTTTTACCCCCTTTGGAGGAGTGTTTGGTGGAATGATCACTCACTCGGCGGTAAGGTTCAGGCCGCCCGTCTGCAGTCCGATCTGCGTCTTCTGTACTAGGCAGTCTTGGCATCTTTTTCACTAGTTCTACAAGATGTTCGTCTATCCTAGAGACTTTGAGATTCAACCTCTGAATTTCGAGTTTTAAGTCCACTCGCATATCCATCAGACTCGAAACGATCTGCTGGTACTCGTTGCCGACAACGCCACTGGTGAGTATCTGCACCGTGCCCTCGGCAGTCGTTTCTTTCTTTTCTTTGGTAGTAGTAGTAGTAGTTGTAGTTGTTACCGCTGCTGTTGTTGCTGCTGCTGTCGTTGGTTTCTCGAATTCGACAATCGAAACCGACTTTCCACCCTGAGGTTGTACTTCGGCTCGAGAATCCACGGTTTCTTCGCTTTTAGCTTGCGGTTTTTCTTCTGAAATTTCTGGAGGAGTGGCCGTTTTGGGCCACCTGGGAGAAGCGCCTTTGGTATCATGTCCTCGCTGTCGCACTTCGGATTCGGTGTAAGTATCTGGTTGTTTTTCAACGGTAAGGTCCACTGACTTATGGAAGAAGGTGATTTCATTTTTTGTTGTAATATTATTTGAGCGGAGGTGGGATGAACCGTAATTCCAAGCACCCGGGCCATTTTGGGTTTCTCTGTTTTCTTCGTCAGGAGCCTGTAAACAACGACAAAAATTAAAATATTTCTTCATTATTAAGAAAGTATCTGAATCTAGCAATAACACTGCTACATTCAAAATCTTGATCATATAAATTTTCCCTTTTTGAAGTTCTTCATATGAAACACTTGAGTATTATCTCAACTCCGTATTACTTTATATCAGTAAATAGAGGAAAAGATCGCTACATGAAAATTATGTTATTTCTTTAGAAGCATGCATATCAAGTAAATTACATGAATAACGATGTATTCACCTATAAATCTATATTAAAATATAAATAACTATGTACTGCCAACAGCAGCCAAAAAATACAAACTATTCAAAAGGTTTTTTAAAAGTTATTTTCATGATGATAGAAATTCTTAAATATAATTCAGAAATTCAAAGAAAAAAAATTCTCATCATTCAGCGCATTAGAACATAATTCAATAGAATTAAATTCAGATTTAGTTCCTATTCAAACTATTCTTTAATAAAATGATTCACAAATGAAATGCTTTTATGATAATGTAAATGTTAAAACCAAACCAAGATTTTTATAAAAGATTAAAAAAATTGTTTTACAATTATTAGAAATACTAAAAATAATGATTTTTTTGACTAAGTAAAAATGTAATAAATGCATGCAAAAAGACATGCAATTAAAATTTAAAAAAATCTTCATGAATATTGAAAAAACAAACAAACTAATTTCTACTAAAACTTACCAGATACTTTCCCTTATGTAGTGATAATACTGATTTAGATCTAAAAAGTGAAACTATATATACATTACCTTGTAAGGAACCTTATCGACGAAACCATGCTTACCAATTATTTCACCACGAATATCCTATTTTAGTATCTTTTTTTCTATTTTAATTACTTATTTGAAGTGATTTTCTCACTTAATTTTTTTTCACTGATTAAAAAAAAACTTTTTGAAGAACTCACGCAAAATTGTTTTTAAATGCTAGGCATATCCAACATTTGTCTATAATTTACCTCATAAGCATGCTTTTAAAAGATTTCTTTTTAAAGAGCATGCTTTTAGAAAAAAAAAAAGGAATCGACTTACAGGAGGTCTAGTGTCGTCTTGTTGAGGGGGGGTCGGAGTCTGAGCTTCTCCCCTCTCAACGTCAGGCAAAGCAGCAATTTGGTTTGAAGAACTGGATTTGCCCGTGTCCCCTCCATTTTTCCTGAATTTGGAAAACAGTTTCCGCACAAGGTGGTCTTGGGAAATATCCGGTATAGGATCCGCTTTTCTCCTTTCGGATAACTCGCGTTCCCTTTTTACATCAGAAACCTTCCGGAAAATCAACTGGAATAAAAAAATTTAAAAAAATCTTAATTTAGTATTTGTGATTTTAGGATTTTTTTTGAGGAATATAAAAACAAAAATTCTTTTCAATTCTTTGAGTAGAGAATCGAAGCAGAGAATAGCAGAAGTTGATACAGAAGTGGAAATTTAAAAAGATTAAATGAAATCTGCTATGCATATTCCAATGTATCATGTCAGAATATAATTTCTTGAACGATTAAGAACCACGTGCTCGCGCAAGTTATATTTTATTCCTATTAAAAGTTTCATTGAATTATTAATTTTAGTATTGCAAACAATCATAAAAAATTTTGTTTTGCATTTATTGTCTAAAAAATATCACATTTTCTATTTATTTCAGTTCTAGGTTTTAATTGCTGTAGTAATTAACTTATTTTTTTAAAATCATATAATGACATATCCTTACAAATTATTCAGTTTTTGAGTATATTATTGCAAACTGCTCTACTGATTGTTGTGCTAAAGAGCGAAATTAAAATAATACAAAAGGCAAGTTAAAATAATAAAAAGGACTTTTCAATTCCAAATATTTTGTTTCTTACTAAATGTAAGAAATTCTGGTTAGTAGAACAATTCTTTTAATATTATGTTTCCTATATTATAGATTGCTAAAATTATAGATAGATCACATCTCATAGTTCTCCTTATTGTACAGAAATTCAGGGTTATTCTTTCAAGATGATTAAATATATGGAGAAGTAACATATTGCCTCATTTTGTGTAAAACTAGTGTCTGGCAAAGGTTATTATTTACTTTGATATATTATAAATAGATCACATCTCATAATTCTCATTATTGTACAGAAATTCA
>JAOUZG010047704.1:4031395-4050033 GCA_026289955.1 Argiope argentata | reverse complement strand
AAAGGCGTGATGTTTGATTTAATTAATACTTTGTAATAAGCAAATCATAAGCATCAATGCAATTAAAGATTAAATAAAAATTAGTGATAAGTTTACCGAGGATAGCAACTACTTCATCATCTTGAATAACCTCCAGAGATCCACTCACAACAAAGCAAAGAGTGTCAATACTCTCTCCGGTGTGGTACAGTAAATCCCCAGGAGCGCTGTGATCCATTGTGAAGTACATTGCCAGTGCTCGAAGACATCCATCGCTGGCGAGGCGGAAAGCAGGGTGCTCGTTAAACACTTTGCGGTTCAGATGGACACAAATATCTGCAGTCATATCTTTCGGACAATAACTCAACACCTAAGAGAATGATCCATCAAAATATTCTATTAATTTGTCATCAAATGCATATACCTACTATCTTAATCATATTATTCTATAGCAATTCCTATATTTTCTTCTCAAACTATTCGTTTTTCTGTAATGTAATTAACGCTGTGATATCAACAGAAAAATTGAACAAATTTAAATATTTTGTTATCACGTTCAGTTGAAGCTATTAATAAAAACAAGCGATATAAAAATATTTTTTAAAAATAAGTTCCCACTTAGGTTAATAAAGAAATTTTTTATTTTATTTACTTTTTATTAAATAGTTACAATTAATATAAATATGACAGAATCCCAAAATTAAGCGACAAAATAGAAAGCGAATTTCCTGGCAATTTCCATTCTCCTTTCTATATATAATTGATCAAAAAACTATACTTTTAAATTGGCTTTTCTTGCATATTTCGAACAATATCCGAGATAAGGCCGCATCGGAATAAGAGTAAGTTTCGGACTTTATCACTAGAAGCCCCGTGAATGGTTTCATAAATTAGCTCAAATTGAATTTTGAATATATAGATACCATTTTTATAATTTAAACTCTTGGGCTATAATAGCATGCCTAATTTGTGCATCGAATTATTGAATTTTTATTTATTATGTCAGTCTCCAATTAAAAAATATTAAGTAATTTAAAATACATTTACTACTCCTAAGACTTTTAATATCTTAAGTAGACTTTCGGTTTGTATAAGAAATGAAATAGCAAATAATTTTCCAAATTAGATGTATCATTTGATTAAGATGTTAAATAAATTTTTAGAGCAAATTATAAGAAGAATAGTTAACGATTAATGATTGCACAATTGTTCACGTTCCACTTTGTATACAAGGTATCATAAAACTATATGCAAATTTTGATTTATTATTAGATTAGCAATTGTTGACATGAGAAAAATTTATCATAGAACTAAATTATTTGTTATCATGATGACCTAATGATCTACTTACAGGATTATTAAGATGGAATAGATTTAAGCTTTCCCCACCCTTTACAATATTTAGATATTAAACAGATGTCATTCACTAAATGTGAGTAAATATTAACATATAATGTACCAAATACCAAATGAAATAATGGTGTTTTCAATTTCATTGTTCTGAACAGTCAACAACATCTCGTCAACAGCGGCCATGAAGTCAAGCATTTAAAATATTTATAAAATTTGGAATTGGCATTTATTAATTTGAGCAATTAAATTCGATGCTATTAAAAGTTTGTGAAGTAATTTTTCATTCGTCTATCTTTTGCACATTTATATGGTTGTCAACATTTAACAAATGTATTCAGCTTTATTTTGAAAATATTCATTTCTTGACACATTCTCAATGTTATATTTATTTAAGATGATAAATTGCTGTTTATTAATTTTTCATAGTGGAACTAATTCACAATAAAAATATGGAAAAAAATCCACTTTTAGTATTATGTAGATAGTAGCACTTTACCTTTTTGGTGTCGATTCCTTTACTCATGGCCCAAGTAGATACTACATAGTCCATGACTCGTTCACTTAAGGCTTTCGGAACCTCATGGAGCTTCATGAACTCCCGCACATTGTTTAACATTTCATGGTACCTTGCTGTCACAGACGTCATTTGTTGGATGATGGTTGTCACATGCCCAAAAATGGTCGCGTATAAAAGCGCTGCACAATAAATAAAAAAGAAAAGGAGAATAAGTAAACACAAAGTGAAACAAAATACATATTGAATTATCTACATAATTGTTATAATTTGGGCCGAATTATGGAAATCATAAGAAAGGTGGCCACTTCCACTTGAGAAAAAAAGTTTTTCTAATTTGTTATTAATTGGGGTAAACAAATTCACGAGTCTTTCAAAATGTTTCAAATTTGTTTAAAGTTATTAAATATAATTTTATATGAAATGAAATGAAATGCTGTTAAGAATTCATGCTTTTGCTAATTTTATTTCTAACATTTCTTTACCTGAGAAAAATCGAATAATGTTGTGAAACGAAATTTCCTTCGCTCCATAAATTGTTTTATTAAAATTTCCTTTTATTTTGAAATTAGAAGGGGAATGGAATTGTGTAATAATGTGATTATTATATAAATGAAAAGTATTTGTATTTTTAGCATTTAATTATTTTTGATGATGAATAATAAAGGAATAATCGAATATTATGAAATTATTTAATATCCTATGCGTTAATAAAAGATATTAATTAATTTAAAAGTTTTAATGAAATGATAAGTTGCATATTATTTGTTATTGTCAATACTAATGGAGGAAAATGGTTTCAAAAACGCCATTGATGTAAAACATTTGATCAATCTTCGAATATATTCAATGATGAATTTCAAGTATCATTTCTCCATGATATGTTAATCAAAATCTTTGAGAAACATAATAGTAACATCAATAATATTATTAATAATAAACATATGTAACCATATCTAGACATCATGGTTGGTGTCTCAAGCAAACGAATTTTAATGCGCCAAATATTCGATTATAATTTGATTTCTTATGATAAGAATATATTTGCTCTCTTTCATCATAAGTTTTCATTTGCTTTGCTAAACGGAAGCAAATTTAAATTCATAACTGTAGTAATTAGGAGTACAAAATTAGTGTTGACTTATTTATCAATAATTGTTTATCTTGTTGCTCATATGATACACATTATGTTCTGGTTATTACGGTCCGTGAATAATGTTTTCATTCGAAAATAGAGTAAAAAGTTGAAAAAATCTAAAACACTCTGACTTACACCTGCGTTTCTTATCAATAGTTTTTAATCCCTAGTCAAATGAAACGAGATTTCAATCCCTAATCGTCCATGTTACCCAAATTTGAGGAGGGTTAAAATACGCGGGTCAGTCAAAAAGTTAGTTGCATTACTCAAGAAAACCAAACAGGATAGAAATTTTACAATAATTTTATTGGTATCTTAAAGTACTATTCAAAATCTACTTTTCAACGTAACCACCTCCATTGTTTAAGCATTTTTTGAGGCGTGGTACAGGTTTTTCAATTTCTTCTGCAAAGAAATTCCGTCCAATGTCCGATAACCATTGTTGGGTTGCAACTTTCACTTCATCATCCGAATGGTATCATCGTTTTGAAAGTTCTTTTTTCATGGGACCAAAAACATGGAAGTCAGGAGGTGAAAGGTCTGGGCTATAAGGAGGGTGATCCCATACTTCCCACTTAAACTTTTCCAGAAGTGCACACGTTTGTGTTTCTGCATGAAGGCGTGCATTGTCATGCAGGACCTAAATGCCTTTGGACAGTTTACCTGAAAGTCGATTTTTTAAGTGATTGTCGCAATCGTTTTAGTGTCTCACAATAAGAAGACGAATTAATTGTGGCACCCTTCGGCATGAAATCTGTATGCACCGCGCCTTCTCTGTCGAAAAACAGCGTCTTCATTACCTTTACTGCAGATGGAACAGTTCGACACTGTTCGTATCGGGGAACTGTAATATTCCCCCTTCAGCGAACTTCAGGTGAGAAGTGGTAAATCCAAGTTTCATCTCCGGTCACAATTTTGTCCAAAAACTCATTTCCTTCCGTTTGGTAACGTTGCCGAAATGTAAATGCACTTTCAAAACGCTTTCCTTTATGTTCCTCCGACAATAGATGTAACACCCATCAAGCACAAATTCTATGAAATTTAAGGTAGGTAATAATTTTATGCACATTTTCATGAGAAATACCCAGTTCATTTGAGATTTCGTCTATAGTTATGCGTCTGTTTGCAAGAATGCATAAGTAAGAAGTGATTTCTGAATTTGCGAATGATGCGAGCAATGATTTCCGAATTTGTCGCAATTGATGGTCTTTCCTTGAGCTCAGCGTCGTCAATATCTGTACGTCTATTCTCAAACATATTGCACCATTTCGCGATAGCATGACGTGGCATTGCATTTTCACCATACACTTCATGCAATTGCCCATAAATTTCAGTGCAGTTGCATCTTTTTTCCCACAAAAAATGCATCACTTCCCTCGAGCTCAGCGTCGTCAATATCTGTACGTCCATTCTCAGACATGTTGCACCATTTCGCGACAGCCTGATTTGACATTGCATTTTCAACATACACTTCATGCAACTGCCCATAAATTTCATAGCAGTTGCACCTTTTTGCCTGCAAAAAACTAATCACTACACGCATTTCCAATTTGAATGCTATTTGGCGTAGTCGAGACATGTGTGCGAATGATTATCAGAAAAACTAAACTTACCTCGGGGAAGCCGCTACGTCACACGATAAAGGTACATATCTGAAGTATTGCCATGCAGTGTCATCAAAACAGTCTTAGACGGGACGTATTAAAAAAGTAGTGCAACTAACTTTCTGACTGACCAACGTATATTAGGTTTACACTAAGATTCAGTTATGATTGTTAACCTTGCGATTCATCACCTTCACCACCAAGTTGAAATTCTTAAAATGACACGATTGAAATTTCATTTAGCTATCAGGAATTATATTTATAAGTATAATAGATTATAATTGCACCGGATAATTGACACGAACCGCATTTTACAAGTAGTTAATTGCTAATTATTGATTTTCTGCAAAGAATCAATAACTTCATCATAAATATTAGACACATAAGTGCATTTTTTAATTAATCATTACAGAGCATTCGAAATCTATATCAAATTAAATTACTGATATAGTTGACGTTGAAACTATGTACTCAAGCAATAATCTCAAACCCTTTTATGAAATTCATAGACGTGTGTATGTTAAATAAGAATCTCTTATAGATTTACTCAGTATGCTTTCTAAATTTGTATTATCAGTTAAGAATAATAAATATTACAAATATTATTCTTTATTTCAAAATTGCGATTTTATTATTTCAATAAACATAAATATGCTACGAAAATTTATTAGAAATAATACTGTTAAATATTGAAGAAAACTAAATAGAACCCTTTAAAGGATTTTTGAAGATTTTCAGATGATTGCAATTTCAGATGATTGCAAACTCTGGTAAAAATAAGAAATCTCTAATCTGTGATTAAGCATACATGAGTCTCAAGAAGTGGGTAAATGACCCGTTGAATTAGAAATTATATTTAATATCTCATATGCCCAAATTTAAGTTGTGTAGTGTTACTAAAATTTCCTTGAACAAATTCTGCTTGGATTGCTAAGCCATTAATTAATTATATTCAAAACGTTATCTGCGTGTAAAGACATCAATGAATAGGTATCAAACTAGAATGTATCAAGCCATCTAATCACTAGTGAATGAAGTAATAGGTATAGGATTGCGTCTTAGAGTTTGACGTGGAAAAAGTACACGATTTCAATTAATTTCTTTTACATGGAGAAATTTTATTGCAAAAAATATTAATTACTAATTCTCAATGTTAGATTATTTTCAAATATGTCAGTTAGCTTAATCATATTCCAGCTAATTTAACTTAATTATATAACACAGAGTTTACTTACGAGTTTAAAAAACACTAAGTGTTTAATTTTATAACTAAGAAGTAACGAAGCACTAATTGTCTCATGTGGAAAGAAAGTCATTATTCTACAATTGTATTTTTCAACGTAGAATTTCTGAAAGGTTGTATAAAAGTTTCATTTTGCAAATATTTTAATAAATAATTCCAATTTTATACTTATCATATTAATATTCTTCTTAAAATCTTATTTCAACCTGTAAGTATTCTGATTGACAGAAGATAAAATTCCTACAATAATATGCCTTAAAAATTAAATTTTTTTAAAACCCTGCATTATTACGAATTTCTAATTTTCATGCTATAACTAATTTTGAAGCTATATGAAGACTATTTGGGAGTAGATTTTACAATTTTAAAACATATTCCGATAAAGAGGACACTGGAGCTTACATGTCCCTGTCTAAGTTTCAACTCGGAGTTAATGCGCGGACATTTCACAGATGACAGAGTTAATGTGAAGTAGATATTTATGGAAATTAGATCTTTGACTCGCGATCCATCAAGCTTGAATCCGAGAGCCTGAAGCTAAGCTACAATGGCCCATAAATTAATCTTTAATCTAAATAGGCTACAGATAGGCTTCAAACTATCTTTCTGAATGAACTTTATAGGTTCTCTTTCTGTGGCTTCCAGAAGAAATTTGAAAACAATTTTGATAAATTAAATTAATGTCTCGTTTCAAAGCTATTCGATGGGACTCTGCTGTTAATGATAAACCTTTCTACTTTGAACATTGGGCATTAGAGGAAACAACCTATTCTTCTCTTTATATAATTTCAAACTAGCTTTACATAATTTTATTCAGGACAGATGAACGTAGACCAGGACTACATAATTTTATTCAGGACAGATGAACGTAGACCAGGACAACATGAGCCTTGGACTTACAGCAGAAGCTAATTTTCCAAAACTGCCATGTGTTCATGAGATTGCTGTGATGATAATGACATAATTTTATTCAGGACAGATGAACGTAGACCAGGATTACACAACCCGTGGACTTACAGCAGAAGCTAATTTTCCAAAACTGGCATGTGTTCGTGATATTGCTGTGGTGATAGTTACATAATTTTATTCAGCACAGATGAACGTAGACCGGGACTACATAAGCCCCGGAATTACAGAAGAAGCTGATTTTCCAAAACTGGCATGTGTTCATGAGATTGCTGTAATGATAGTTTCATAATTTTATTCAGGACAGATGAACGTAGACCAGGACTACATAAGCTGCCAACTTATAGCAAAAGCTAATTTTCCAAAACTGGCATGTGTTCATGAGATTGCTGAGATGACCTTCTAGTTATGCTCTTCCGTCATTGGTAAAATTAAGTTCCGATTTATTGAAAGATGTGAGATAAAAGAAAGCTGCAAGTATAACATAATAACATAACTTAGTATATCAATTCAATTGAATATAAGATTTTTATGATTCTTTGAATTTTTTTTATACGAACAATGAATTTTTCTCCCTCTGTTTTCAAATTCTACTGATACAGGCATAGAGAGTTTTAAACCGAGTGCGTAATAAAATAGTTAATTTTAAAATCTATATTAAGTCACAAAATTAAGCATTCACTATGTATATATATAATATGTGATGAATCCTAATTTTTCAAATAAATATATATTGTGTAGGAGGATATTTGTATTACTTTGTTTTAACAATTTGAAATATCAAAGAACTAAAGAGACCTCACTTCGATTAAAATAATTCAATTTATTTTCTATCACATTAGTCAAATTTAACCTTAAAAATGCTGAATGTATGATGGAAATTTATTATATTATAAGCTTAATGGAAAGGTGAAGTAAAATAAGTTTTGTATTTTCGTGTATTTTATATTAAAATTGAAAATTATATCTTAAACTGGACAGTAAAATTTTCAATTATATATAAATAGCACCAAATGGAAGATAACTGATTTAGAACCAGAAAGATTTAAAAAACACCATATGAAGAAGAATTCCAATTGCAAATTGCTTACATAGTTGGAATAAGTCCTGCAATAGGGAAAAAATATCATTAAAATTTCCAAGGAACAATTTCATTAAATACGCTGAGTGGAGTAACCGAAGCAATCCCAGATGAAGACGACAGTGCATATTCGCGAACCGAGAAAGATGGATGAAATTCAAAAGATAATTCAAAAACTAGTACGTCGAAATAAGCGCTTGATAAAGAAAACAAATTCAGAAAATTATGTAAGTCGGACATAATATTTTGTGTAATACAAATAATAGGAAGCCAAAGTTTATCGAAATATGTAAAGAAAATCGTTTCTAATCAAAGTTAATCTGAAGACAAGACTTGCTTTTGTAAAAGAATACGAAAAAAAAGAGACTTAGTTTCATAATTCTACGATTCATTATTTTGGATGAAAGTAAAACCCGTTATCTGTGGCACAGATTGCCACTAAAAATGTGAATATTTTCAAATACAGCGACAGAAAAAATATATATGAAAGAGACATTTAGATACGGGGATGAATCTGTTATTATTAATTAGGGTACCCTGACTTCTTCGGAACCTAAGCAATTTAAGTATAAATGGAAAGATAATCAATGAATATTGCTATTTGGATAGTGAAAAATGTATAGTCCATCATAATACTTATAAATTAAAGCTTGAAAGTTCGTTAATATTTCAAAAAGGCAATTGTCTCTCGAACGCTGTTAGAATCATACCCAATGACTGTTTTATAATACATGGAAACTGCTCAAATTTTTATTGTAGTTGCCATATATTAAACCCATGCAGAGTTTGTGAGTTTACCTGGATCAGTAAATTATAAAAAACATATTTAAACAAATTTAACTTATATTGAAATATTAATTTTTGAGGAGGGGGTGAAAAATAAATCTTTAAAAATTTTAAAATGTCATTTCTTAAACGATTTTCACAAATATTTTCTTCTGTCAAACAAAATTTAATAACTTCATTGCCATCTAGTACGACAGCAGCAATTAAAAATAAAGTCGATAAAAATTGTTAATTTTTAGTTTTTGCAAAATAAATGTGTAAAACTCCTCATTTATTGGAGTTTTGTTCTTACTGTTTCTTATGTAATGGGAAATATATGTTATTTAAGCTAATATCTCCTTTTAAAAATAAATGTTTATACTTTTGTTATCTATTATTATTATAAATTCAATATATATATATATATATATATATATATATATCATACAACTATGCTGACTGTCCAATTTTTTTTTCAAAATATATCTTTATTACTACTTTATATTTTGTTTTGGGGATTGCTCAGTATACATTCTGCATTTAAAGTAACGTTTTCTTTTGAGAAACACAAACATATTGTACATTAATCCAGGCGTTTGAATGCTTTTCAGTGCAATTCAGTCATATGACTGAATTTTGCTTAGGTTATCTCCTCGATGAGCAAATGGTGTACAAGTGCTTGAAGTAATTACACAATCATAGTATATTCGAGATTTAAAATAAAAGAATTTCCTCGATAGATAGTTTATTGTCAGTTGTTTTACATTGATTAATATTTCTTGTGATGTGAAAAGGTACCATAATAAAGAATCACAAGTCTTTATTTTAGATCAAATCATTGCATCGCCAGTTTCGTTTTGTGTTTATAGACCATATTATTACAAGCAAAACGGAGACAGGCGGTACTTTAATTTTATATGTGTAATTAACTTTTGCTATTTTCATGCTAAACTCATTTGGTTCAGGAACGTTTGTAATAAGAGGATATCTCACATAAGGATAAGTTATATTGTTATCTTAATTTATATGTATTTCAGTATGAATGATGTTTATTTAGTCATTAAGCATCAAAACTAATGTTTACAAATCTGAATTCCATCTCAGAAAATGATTTATAATTTAACTCTGTGAGAAGAGTATGTTTTGCTATTACAGAGTATTGCATTTCACTATAACAATAATAATGTTATAGCTCTTTATGAAAGTTTAAAAATAATAATACTATGAATTTGGTGTGACTGTGAAACAACTTTTATCTATTTTTAGAATTAAATATATACCAAATGTCTTTTTTTAAAAATAATTAATACTTTTGTTCTTTGCTTCAAACATATATATGAGATAAATAAGTACTCAAATAAAAATATAATTTAGGCATATGGCACAATTATATCCATTGTGATTTATCAACACGAGATTTCAGAATTCATAAAAAGAATTGTTGGGAAAGCAAATAAGACAAGCAAATGGGAAGAAAGCACATAAAAAATACAAATGAAGTGATGGTAAAGTAAATAAGAAATATAAATTATGGTTATACTAACAAATCACATAAGATAAAAATATAAGTGGAGGTAAATCAAATAAAAAATATAAATGATAGCAAAACATATAAAATACAAAAATGGCATTAAAGCATATTGAAACACACATTTTTTCTGATGTATTTGAAGTTCAGATGCACATTGTATGCTGAGCTACAATACAAGTTATAAATACAAATAAAAAAATACAAAAGAATTCATCAGTTCATAATGATGGTAAACATGGTCCATGTTTACCATCATTATGAACTGATGAAAGATATTGTACTTTTTTGAAACAGGTGTTCATTAAAATTAAATCAAGATATATCACTTGGCGTCCAAACTGGAATGTAGATTCAGCTTGATGAGATCACTCTTTTTAGCGTTGATAAGTTCAATCACTTAAATGAATACTACACTTTCAGAGTGTGATCGATTGGCTTTGATGGCTCAGTTTAATGACCATCTCAGCCACCTAATTTATGTTACCTCAATTATTTCTTCCTAAGACATTTGAACACTTCCATTTATGAGACATTGAACATGTCAATACCTTATTATTTAGCCACTTAAATATCAGTGGAGGCTGTATGTATGTTAAAAATAGGTTGGATATTTGAAATTACACGCAAATTCTTCCATTGATACTCAAAAGTATACATCATCGCTAATGGATGCAATTTCGAATGTTTTTTTGTTCCTGAATAGTGTGTATATATTATCACATATTATTTGTATGCAAACCTTGTTCTTAATTTATAGCATGTCCATCTGAAAATGGTGCAAAATGATGAGTTTTAATATTATTTTAAGTTTAGTATTTTGCACTAGGCAGTAATGAGATAGTTTGCAAACCAGGATTTCAATTTTCTTGGAATGTCTCAATTCCGTTATAAGAGGTTAGAGAATTTGAGATAAGAGTTTTCAAAAGATTCGTTAAGTAGTGGCTGTCCATAATTAAACGACTTAAGTTTAAAGTTGTCTGCAAGCGAAACTATTGTTCAGAAAGCTATGAAATTTTGTATAGGATATAATGAAACGATAGGAATCTGTTTGAACGAATAAAAAAAACTTGCACGAAAACTTATTTTCGAACTAGAGATTTGAAGGATCGAAAAAAAAAATGAATCAAAAATGCAAATTTTCGTCGATGTCATGCAGTATTTGTTATAAAACTTAAAAACTTTTGCTGAGATTCCGATAGGTCGCTATTGCTAATCAGAATGCCTTAACAGTTACCAGATCGAGCTTTGTTAGCTAAATTGTTTTACCAAAACAATGATTCTGCAAAGGTGGCTCTACAGAAATATTGGAATTTGAAAGGGATACGAAAAGGTTCATTGACTATTAAAAATCTTCGATTGATGATAGCTAAATTTGAAGTAGCAGGTTCGTTTAAAGTTCTTTCTGGAGGAAAAAGAAAATCTGTTTCCGCAGAAGCAATAGGGAAAGTTGCGCTTCAAGTGGAAGAGGACAAAGCTTCGAATGCAAAGGACAGAGCTTCGAATGCAGAGGATAGTACTGCCTGAAGTGTGTCAGATGCATTGAATATGCTTCGTTCAACTATCCAGAAGATCATGCAGAGTATCCTTGAGTATTATCCGTAGAAGCTTCAACTTGTGCAGAGATTGCTTCCAAATGATTTCGACATTCGACATCAGCTCTCACTTCAGTTTCTTGCTCGCTTTGAAGTTGATTCAGAATGACCGTAGAATATTCTATGGACAGACGAAGTTCATTTTATATTTGGACGGTTCGGTGAATACTCACAACTGCCGAATTTGGGATCGAGAAAATCCACACTCAATCTTACTAGTCCTTTTGCAGTCACCAAAAGTAACGGTGTGATGCGGGTTTTCTGCATCATTTATTCTCAGCCATATTTCTTCGAGGAATTAAGTGCGAGAGGTTTGATAACCTGCTAGATCATCCGAAGGCAATATGCCTCATTAATTCAGAATAAAATTTTCCTGGATTTGCAAGCCCGTCAAAGCTTTTTGAGCACAATTTTCATGCAAGATGGAGCTACTCCACACATTACCTGTTATGTAAAGGACTTTCTCTATAATCATTTTGTTGAAGAACGTGTCATCAACCATCACTTTCATCATATGTGGCCTTCCTGGTCTTCAGACCCAAATCCATGCCACTTTTGGCTATGGGGACATTTAGAATATCTGGTAAGTAGGGATAATTACAAAACTTTACCTTATTTAAAAAGTAATATCTCACAGCATGTTCTTAATACTTCCTAGAACACACTACGGTCAACTGTGGAACTTGCTATCTTGCGATTCCAGATGGTAGTGGAAAATGATGCCCGTCATGTTGCGCATGTTTTGTTATAATTAAATTTGTCAAAAATATGCTAAATGTGTAATTCCTTTGAAAAATTGTCCATTGTGGCGAAATTTTGGACTATTTTTTATTCGTTAAAACAAATTCTCATTCCTTCATTATGCCCTATACAAAATTTCATAGCTTTCCGAACAATAGTTTCACCTATAGACAGCTTTAAAGTAGGGTCGTTTAATTATGGACACCCTGTATTTAGGTGTGATATGCAGTTGATATCCTCGGTAGATTTCTTTGATAGCGCATGGAATATTGTAAGGTGAAATAATAACTCAAATGTCATTCTTATCCTTTGACAGTTCAAAACTAAGAGGTTCGTCCTCAATTAACTTGTTTCTGATCCAAAAAAGTAACTTCGGGAATGCTTTCGTACGCATTCTTGTCTATTGATATTTATTGAAAAGACTGATTAAAATGACATTTGAAAGGTGTTTTATGAAAAATAAATAGAGCTATTGGCGTATCTTGTTACATTATATAACATACTTGATGATAGCCTACATGATCTCATAATGGTTTGAATGGGGAATTTCAAATTTTCATCTTGATATTCAGAATAATTCAAGATTATGAACTTTCAAAAGAAGTAGAAGGACACGTTTCATGACTAAAAAAATGCTATTCAAATAGAATTTATCTCAGAATGGCGTTTTAAAAATCAGTGAAGTTGATAATTGCCCTATAACCATCCTGAAGATTTTTTGAAATTGCAAAGTGCTGTAAGTTATTAGGTGCAAAATTTAACGAGTGATTCGTGCGCAATAATACAACAATATTTTCTGAACTTACCTCCGATGATCATCATGCATATCGTAAAGGCTTTTTCGTTATCTGTTTCGGCTGCAACATTGCCAAATCCTACGCTGGTCATGCAAGTCATGGTGTAATACAAGGCCGTGACGTACATTGTACCTCTTGGTGGTCCTTTATACAGCTCATGAGTTGCGTTGGATTCGGGATTAGAACTGGGTTTGAAATAAAAGTGTTTTCCAGTTGTGTTAGACAGTTTCCAAAGCCAGCTATGCACAAAGCCGTTTTCTGCGTCACTTCTGCCTATACTGTACCAGATGCAGGCAAGCCAATGAGCTACTAGCATGTAGAAACAGAGGAGTAGGATTAGCATGGCAGCTCCATATTCTAGATACCTGTCCAATTTTCTCACTACGCGACCTAATCTCAAGAGTCGAACCACTTTTAGAGCACTAAATAAGCTACCTATACCTTGCTGAAAAAGAAATATTTGCCATAAGCATTATACCAATCAAAGCAAAGATTTTACAAAGTGTTATATTTAAGGTTAATTATAAGATAAAAATTTGAACACATAAAGTTTAAGTAACAAGATTTGAAAATGTTTTTACCTATTATCCTCTTAACTCTTTTATTGCTGTTATTTATGGCACTTTTTCAAGCCCACTGGCAGGCCTGTCAGTGATTTAAACCGATTGAGATTCTCCCGCTTTTCAGCAGTGCCAACTAGGGCCAAGTAAGACTTAGCTACACACAGGTCACAAACCTTTTTATGGGACGGACTTCATTCATGCATTTTCATTCATTCATCAACAGATCGTAATTTAGATCCGAAACAGAGAAAGAACACCTTTTTCCCAGTACCGCCAGTGGTATTACTCTCAACATGGAGGACTTTGTAACCACGACATATTTAACGAGTGCCAGTCGCCACACACTTGGGGAATCTACGGCCGGCGAGGTTCAAACTCTCAATCTAAGGAATAGGAGTCTAAAGCTCTACCAACCAGGTTATCCCGGCTCCAAACTCTTTTGTTCTTTCTTCTATCTAATGAGGGAATAAATTCTGTTTCAAAATTGCTCTGGTCAGTTTTATTTCTTTAAGAATCCGTTGAATAACTGAGGTGTTTGTGGATCATGTATAATTTTGGTATCAAATTATAATATCCTGGAATGATTTAATTTGATTAACATCTTAAATAAAGTGATGATTACCTGTCTACTATATGATGTACGGAGACGACCATTAAAAGATTATATCGGTTATTATATTTCAACTTTTATATTATTATATTATATTTTTATATTATTCAATTTTTATTATTTATTATATTATTTAAAATATTATATTTCTTATTCTACTTTTATATATAGTATATCTGAGAATGACAAGTATTCTCAGTGCAAAATTTTCAGTTTTGTATTAAACGGGCATATTATATATCGTTTGCATAACTTTAGTGAGCAGTGCTATTTGAAGTTCAACGTTCAACAAAGACAAAGACTTTCAAAAGAATCAAATATTCTATGAACAATTTTTTTCTGTTTTATTTTGTGCAGAGATAAAAATTCATATTATATAAAAGTATATTTCTTTAAATTTTATTTATGAAAAACAGGAAAATAATGTTTAGATTTTTGAAGATTATGCATATAAAAAATTGGTAGCAAAAGGAAAGTTTTTCTCAGCTCTCCTTAAAAAGTAGGAGTTTTGGATCTAATACTCCTTAATCTGTCTTAAGAAGATCATATTATTTCGTTATAAAACAGCTATGTACTTAAAAGGTCCGTAATCTGTAATATTTTAGTTAAGAATTAACCATTTAAAATATTTACTGCAGAATTTAATTGAGAAAGTACTTGTCTAATTACATTGAATTGGACAAATTTGAGTAGAAGGAGCGGAAGTTGATGTAGAGACTCAAAACTGTATAAAAGAAAAAAAAGTTTTAATACTTAAGCTAATAATCCCAAGGATTTCTTGAATGACAGAGAGAAAAAAAATTTATTTACAATTTTATTTATATTTTCAAAAATGCTTGAAATAAAAATTAAATTATTATTTTAAATTTACAACAAACCTAATTGGTTAAAACGATCATTTTCATAAGTTTAACAATATAAATTTTCGATATAATGCATTTTCTATTCTATGATAGAATATTTTCCTTTTTTTTCTTTTAAAAGAGAAATGGGACCAAAATATTATAAATTTAATGTCCGCATTTTATTTTATTAAATGTAGCAGAAAACACGATACATAAGTTTAAAATACTCTTTTATTTGAAAAACAAAATAATTTATTTATTTTTCAATATGAAAATTAGCCTTGCCTATTTATAAATTTTAAAGACAATTAATTCAATTAAACAAAAGAATTATATTTTCTATTAAATGCTTAATTCATTCTTTATCATTCCTTGTTTTGTAAATAAAATACTCATTTCAAATTTCTCAAAAAAAGGTTTAAATTAACTAAGGTGATCATGCTTTTATTCTAGAATCAAATGGAATCATCGAATGTACAATGAAGAAATAATTTTACGCTGATAAGATTTCACCATAAAGAGCAATTGCAATTTACAATGAAATTTTAACTATTACCTATCAGTAAGCTTTATTAAAAATAGTTTAATTCCTTCTGAAATATGTATATCTCTTTTCCATGCATTATAAAAGTTGTTCTTGTTTTACTTAAAGCTTAACAATTGTCTATGAATCAATAAAACTTAATATTGAAATTCATAACACGCTCTATCCTGTTATGCTTATTCAAGTTAATTAAACCAGTAAATTAATTTTTATCAGTGTTAGTGTTTGCTGTTATTACAGTCCTAAATAAGCATTTAGTATTCACAATAGTTAGCTGTAATTAATTTACGTAAGACCTTTAAATGCATGGGATATCTAAACAAATTTTTGAGCCCAAATAACATTTAAAAGGTTTACGTTTACTTTCCTTCTGTATCATTTGCATAGCCTTTCCTATTTACCTGTGTTAAAATTGCTATCTGATATATATATTTTTTTAAATTCTAAACGTGAAATAGTGTTTCATCATACTTTAATGGATGTTAAATAAAACAAAATAAATGCCCAGATGTTTGATATTTTATTAAATTCAATGCTAATTTTTATAATATTTGTTGCCAACTAGTTGTGTTCTAATTAATAACACTAAAGTTTGATTTATGATTAACCGTATTGAGAATTTTGAGTTTTCTCTAAGAGATAATATCAAGTGCTTAATGTTTCAAATTAGTTTCCATAAACATTATTTAGTATTCATCTTTTGTCCTAAGGTGAAGTACTACTTGAACTGATAGTTACTTCAGACTTAAACCCGAAAAAAGAAATTTATTTAATATACTTAAAGAGCTGTATTACTAAGATTTACGAGGGAGTATTATGCTAATAATTATATTGTTAAAGAGATTAAGCTTTTATTTTTAACGCTTATTCTCATAAATGGAGTGATTATATACTAGCTACAGATTTGCTCTTTATTGTGCGATGATTGTGCCATTTATCTACTTAAGTGCAATGAACTAATAAATCTTTTCTATATAAACTTTGAGTGCGTAATATTACTAAAGCTATTTTTTACTGTTCGTATTTAGCTGTAGAGCAGTTTCTTCGAGCTTTGAAACTCTCTATTTTCTATTAACTTTTGTGAAAACAAAGTGATTATTATTTTAAAACAGTCCTTAATTTAAATAGATTCTTTGGCGAGAATATTAATAAAAAATACGGCAATGAAATGTCCATAGAATTCATTATTACAGAAAATGGTCTAACAACCAAAGTTCCATATCAGACAGAATTCTAGAGTCGCCATCGAGCAAGTAATATTACTTTTTACATTTTTTTTTTATTTAAGTAGACTTGTTTCATGCACATAAAGGTAGAATTTTGAAATCAACTTTTCCTGACTGTCTATAGTTTTGAAAACAAATAAAAATTTCAATATTTTCGCAATTGTCAATTAATATGTTTTTTAAATACGATTTTGATTCTGTACATGCGGCACCATCTAGTTGTACTACCGAGGAAAATCTAATTGATTTTAAGATTCCACAATTTCCAATGATGGCTTGCCCACGTCCGCCCACACACACACACACACACACACACACACACACACACACACACACACAAATGTCTATGAAATTAATTCTAGCAATTATATGCAAAGTTCTTTAGGACATACGAGGAATAATAACTTAAAAAAGATAATAATTTTTGTCTCAATTTATGTCAGTTAATCAAATTCGGCGTATTTATAAATCTTATTGAACTAAAACTAAATATGTCTTTTGTGTTATTTAACTCAAAGGTGTTGATTCAATTCAATGTTCGGGTTTGACTTGAACCATCACGTTTAGGAATGCTTTTATTTCTCCAGTGTGCAAACAGTGGAGGAATAAGAGCTTCCAGTGTTATTTACTTATCATACATGCTTAATGGGGATCTAAAATAAAATGTAAAATATCTAAAAAATGATAATTTTACACTTACGTCATCGTCGTGGTCGAAGGCATTGAACACGTCATAAGGCAGACACGAGAGGAGGTCGATGATGAACCAGCTTCGCATATAATTCATGCGGATGACCTTGGGGTCCGAAACCACTTCTCCTCCGGGCCCCACAAACGTCGTATGGAAGTTGAGGACTATGTCAATGAAGAAGATGACGTCGACGATGCTGTCTAGAACCAGCAGAGACACGTCCTCCGAGGTCTTGTTTTTGAAGGCCACATTGTAAGGGACCATGATGGCTGTGTAGAAAGTGAGGCAGAGGATCACCCAATCCCAGATGGCTTTGAAGGCGCAATAGTGTAGTAGAATATGAGGTGGGGTTTTGGGAGCTTCTTGACGATATTGAGGCAGGACATCGGAATTCAAACTTATCATCTGAACAAATAAATGAATGTTTATTATCTTTATATAATATTTATATTACACCCTATTTTATAATTATTCTAAAAATTTTTAATTGGAAATTATATACCTTCTAGTATATATGTGTATAGACATCGTTCACTTGGAGTATTTCTTTAGACAATATTCAGAGGCTAATTGATGAAGCTAGTTTTACTTTGAAAAATCTTTGTCATTTTAAAATGAAACCAATGCTTATATATTGATTCAAGTTATACTTCAAACAATGACCAGAAATGCTCTATTTATGATCACCTACAAATCATGGTGAAAATATATCCAAGGAATAAATGTATTTCCAGAAACTGACATCTGTAAACACTTAGATTCCTAAGCAATTGAGCTGATATATTGTTAGTTTAGTTTTAACACTTTAATAAAATATTTATGAGCAAATGCCTAAGAAGTGGGAACCATTCACTTCGAGTAACAGTTTAAATTTACTAATAATGTTATCTTATATATATATATATATATATATAT
>JAOUZG010047704.1:4010761-4030995 GCA_026289955.1 Argiope argentata | reverse complement strand
CATAAATAATGAATTTGCATTTTCAGAAAGTATGGATTTGTTTGTTGTTCAGTATTTCAGACACCGTAAGAAAACTTTTAGGTTTATTAATATATGAATAATCAAAATATCTTTCATTGATTTATAGCTGAATTCATGACCTTTTGACCTTATCATTTTGACTACATTGGTCAACGTGCATTTACTACCAAATGGTGGCTATGACATGATCATGAAAACATTTATCATTGAATTATTTCAAATATGGCAAATTCCCAATAAGAAAAAGGAAATAAAATATATACGATTCAGAATTATAGACTTCTCTTACTAGAAATCGCATATTTTAGTTTTTAATTTTAAAATTAGTTTAATTATTATTCTATAATTAGTTTAGTTAAAATAACACCCCAGTTTGTGGCAACACGGGGGTTATATTTCATCAGCTCTTAAAATATTGAACCGGAGTTAAATGACCTGTTCGAAACTTGATCATGTATTATCAACACCAAATTTTAGTTCCACATCTTAATGAGGAAATTCGACTGTCTACAGATTTAACTTGTACCATTTCTATATGCAAGGTGAGCCCTCTGCTGAATTCAATCTCCAAATTGCAAGCCAATTGATCTTAAAGCCGAGATTGCCACTGGATCATCGAGACCTTTGTCCTTGGAAATAGCTTTTGCCGAAATAAAAGTAAAATTTACTAAAAAAACACCTTAAAAAAAGTACCTGCAAAACTGTACATCTCTCTGTAATAAATTTTATAAACAGCTATATTTCTGCCAGTAAGTTTTAATTTATTATATACGTTTTTTTAAATAGATAAAAAAATATGCAAGTTAGGAATTCAGAAAAATGAGTGATTTTTTTAGACGTTCTCAACTACTGAAATATACTCTTTCATCTTTAAACCCTTCCGCTTGAAAATCTAAGAACTCATTTTAAAAACATTTACAACTCCCTAAAATAAAACAAGTCAGAAAAATCAATATATTAATACATTTAGTAATAAAATAAAAGTTACGTTTTTTTTTCTACTAATCAAATAGCAATGAACATCAACACGGTAATAATTTTCCCCAATTTAACTAGAAAGTAAATGACGCACACATAAAAAAATGCGATGATTTTATTTCCCTTCATTCTTATTAGAATAGCAAACACAGAACAACATAGGTAAGAACAAAAAATAAAATGAACGAATGAAGACTTGCTTTTAAAAGACAATCAGAACAAAATAAACAAAGAAAGCGAAAAATTATCTAAATCTGAGAACGATTGAAAAGTTCATATCAGAAAATTTAAAAATCAATCCAAAAACAACTTGGAATAAAATAATCAGAAATTTAGCTGAAAAATCAATGAAATGGAATATTTCGTGTGAGCAGATAATTAATCTTCATTTGGAGTTTCTAAGCAAAACAGAATGAATTAATACTTCAGCATATTTGAATTGCATATCAATTATTTTTGTTTTGTAATTGTGTAATTTGCCTCCAAAGATCCTAAAATTGTTCACCAATCCCGTTGAGTAAAAGCACTGCGATATAATTGGAAAATTTTCTGTCATCGAGGTATGTCACTTTGATGACAGAAAAATGCCATTCTTTTCTCACGGACATTAGCTATAGTGGTAAGTTCTCTTCTTATATCTATTTGAACTACATGTTAATATTTTCTATTTTTTTAATTGAGTACAATTAGTCTCTAAAGATCTTAAACTTAAAATTGTCCGTCTGTCCCGTGGAGTCAAATTACTGCAAAATAAACGGAAAATTTACTGTAATCTACGAAATATAACTCTTCTTAAGAAAAATGCCATTCTCTGTTATTTCGGACATGCATAGCTTTAGCGAGAAGTTTGTTTCCTATCTCTAATCAGATTATGCATGAATGAGATCTAAGTATAAGACGGATATTTAATGGAATCGGCTTTCACTCCTGAAACTTCGAGCAATTTCATGAATATGTCAAAGGGATCTTCCACTATTATCAGGGATAAGGCAATAAAATAGTTGAGAATATTTTCCATTTTGAATAATATGAGTAGCTAAGAAATAACTCTCTCTAATGATTTGTAAAATCTAAATATTTTAAAGGTTTAATTAAGAAATTTACCAGATGGAGGACGTACCTCCCAATTACTATTCGTAGATGCGCCAAAAATCTCATTAAGGATTTGCAATCGTTCAACAAAAAGAATGATAATTATTCTTTTCTAATATTATTTGACCAAGCTTAATTTGATGTTTTTAGCACTTTGCATAATCCCCTATGTGATATTTAAGTCACCTGCGCTGTTAATGTCAACAACTACAAGCACCAGTCCATACATTAATCATGAGGATAAGCATCAGATACTTAATAATAGCTAAAGCCGTTATGTTATTAAAAGAAAAGCCAAAGATCTGAGCGCAGAATGACGTCAGATCCCATACAAGTGCTTTCTTTTGGAGGCCATACAGAAAATCGGATTTAAACTTTTCGAAGATCCTCTTTAGAGCCCAAAGTTCTTTCAGCGAAATTCCGGCTTGTTTACGGTCTTGAAAAGGCATCTGAAAGCCATAAAAATAAAAGGAGATTATCTGGAGGCATCTAACAGATGGTTTTCAAGACGCATGATGAATACTAGCGTCATTTTAAGAAACAATTGTTGAATAAAACTACAAGATGATTGAATGGGGAAAGTAGATTTTGAACCGATATCTCTATTGGTTGCTTAATTTTATAATCGAAAGTTGCAAAATATTGTAAGAAATCAAATTTATAGACATTGAGTGTTGAATATATTTTCTTAAGAAATAATGTAAAAAAAGTGTAATTTTTTCTAACTTTTATTGCTTAAGAATCAATAATAATGAAATAAAAGGACTTTGTGTGCTATCTAAGAAATTTTAACATTCAGTTTTCATAAGCTTATTTGAATAAAATACTACCCTTTATACAGCAGAAAAAGAAATTCTACAACTATTATATCACATTTTCTGACATATCGGTAGAATGGCATATAAAATTTCAGCAGAAAAATTGGTTTGAAGATGTGTTGTTTTTTGCCTAGAGGGTCGCAGGACGTTTTTACGCGATTGATTTTTTTCGCTGATTCGCTTTTATTCCAGTAGCTTTAAGCAACAAGATAATAACCTTTAGATAGGATTTACAAACGAAAGATTATGTAAATTCAAAAACACTTTTAACCCACTGGGAAAGGACGAAAATAACTGAAACAATAAAGAAAATAACTGAAAGGAAAGGCTGCACTGTAAAGTATTAAGAAAGAGCATTTCCTTCCTTTATAATTATTCAGGTTATTCAAACTTTAAAAGCATTCTTCTCAAGTTACTAACATTGCGCTGTGTTGAAAGATTTTAAAGTACAGAAAATTGCTGAAATTGGGTTTAGTGTTGTATTTTAAGTGTTGATTATGCTGGTGGCACTTTTATTTCCTTTTTGATAAGAGTGCACCATTTATTCAGATTTTTGCCATTTTCAACTCAATAAATAAAGTTTTTAGGTTAAAAGACGCGAATGAAATCTTTGAAGATCAGTAAATGCAAATACACAGTCTTTCAGAGCTAATAATATTATTTATTTTCTTGCCGACAAAAATGCTTCGTTTTTAAAATTATGATGAAAAATAATTTTCTGTTCCTTATAATATTACAGTGAGCTCATATAATATACATCACTATTATATTTTTCGTTATTATATTGTATTATATTTTTTGTAGTACAAATAATAAACAAAAAAAAAAAGGAAAAGAAAACGATGCAAAGCACATTATGAGTGATAGTTTTCGTACCATCTTTATGTCAGATGAGAGATTCCTTAGCAGCATCATTGTGTTGTTTTGGATTGAGAAAAGACACATTAACCTTCTGGCAGGAACTTGAAATAACTGGCCAGATCAAAATTCCATTAAACACTGATAATCTTTTTTCAACCACTCTCGTTTAGCAAAGTGTTTGTTCAATTGGGAAGCATCCAAACAATGTTCCCAATAACTGGATTTTTTTTAATAAGCAAAGAATTTTTCCACAAATGTCCTTATTCGCCAGAGAAACCGCAGATTTCGCAGGATATTTAGTCTTGAAAATCTTGCATGATATAGTTTTCAGGTGATTCGATGATTTGTTTCCTATGTAGGTCAACTCATAATGATCAAAATCAATGTATTTAAGGCCTAATTTATTACAGTCAACAAACTTCATACCGCCCTCCTCTATGCGCATTATTACTATTCGTATCTTGGAAAGTATGAAAGAAGTCAGAACAATTATATATTATAGAAGGACGTATAATCTTTTATGTAAAAGTTTGAATTCAAACTTGGATATAAGGTTGTATCAGATACAAGCTTTAAAATGTAAGTATTCATAAAACGAAAATACTTGTCACACATACATTTAATGAAAACTTTCATTAAAGTTTTAGTACAGTTAGTTCTATAGACAAATTCAGAAGAGACATGTTCTATTGAAAATCCATGAATTCTTTATTCATTTTATTATTCTTACAAAATATTTTTAAAAGGACTAAATTATATATCTAATCTAAAACAGCTAAAATCTTTTGAAATTACAAATTATGCAACTAAATGAAATTTTAAATTAATCTGATAATGTTAATTTATCTCTGCCACATAAATTTGCTCTATTATTTAATAACTACTCAAAACAAATAAAGGTCAGTTTTGTATGAATTACGTTTGGAATAATGTTATATATTTAATCATAACTTTTACTATATATGAAGATGATATCTCAAAATATCTTTTAAAAATGACGATTCTATCTGAGAATATAGAAAGCGTTTTCTTTTTTTTTAAATATTTGGAAGATAGCATTTTTTTTGTCTTCTTTGAATCTGTCTTGCCGAATGTAATCATCTATCACCAAAAATAAATCTATAAATCGAATATGTAGATACAATAAGGACATGGAAATAAAGTTATTCACATGGCGAGTAGATGATAAACAGAATATGTCTTCGAGAAGAATGAAGCCCTTCTGGTTTAGTATTACTACGTCTATACTAGACAGTTCCCAAAAAAGAAAAAAAAATGCCCACGTGGTATTTATACTGCCATTAAGGACAAGACAAAGGATTGTATTCATAAAATATACAATCGAAATCCTAAGGATTAACTGAATATAATCCCTTATTAATCATGAAGAAATACTCATTACATTTGACTATATAAATACTGCACTAAAAAGGCAATGGTGTAATATAAAAAAATACACATGAAATGAATTTCATACAAATTTTAATTTTTTTTCAATCTTCAAGGATTATTATTATTTTTTGCCTCTTTACTTCTGAAATTATCCAAATAAAAAAACTCTAAAAATAGGGAAGTTAAATTAACTCTTCAAAAACTAAGCAAATCAATGAGGAACTTCTCAAATTCAAATAAAAGTGTGACATTTATCGAATTACGATGAGTAGTTGACGGCGAAGAAAAATATTTGCATAATAAATTCAGTTGATTCATGAGTAGAAGGAGTCGACATGCCCGTAGGCCACATTATCAACTTTACTGTCCAAAATTTTGAGTACTTTTCTAATCACCGTTGGTTATTGATTTTATGGACATGAATTCTTTTTGAAGTAGAAGTCAAATTTGATTTGCAAATTTTCAACGAAAGGGAAGAATTCTGAGTGGAAATCGCAATTAAAGGGAAAAATTCTGAATTTTTATTAAAAATTTATAAAAAAAGAATAATTATGGTAATAATGAAAAATGCTTTTTAAAATTTTATTATAATAACATTTTTAAAAAGGATGCCAAGCTAATAAAGGATTTTATTTGTCTCTTTAAAATAAAAATGAAAAAAAAAAATGCAAATAAAGTTGATTAAACAATCTAAAAATACATTTTTTATTGAAATGAAAGGAGTACTAACTACATTCAAAATTTAAATTGAGAATTGAATTAATTTAAGAAATTTTATCTGAAAGTGTTAGAAAGCTTTTGTTTCAAACATTTTAATACAAATATAAATAAAAGGAAATGGTATAAGTAGAGTCCTTCTCAAAAATTTTCTAACCTATTCTAGAAACCTTCCGTTTAGGAAAAATATTATGCTTAAAAGTATATTTATTCAATCACTTAGCAAGTATGGCGTTAAATAATACAACGGCCTATTTTGATTTTTATTCTCAAGGATATTTGGATTGTGAAGAAAAATTCACCATTACTTTCATTATTTTAATAATAAAGCTAAGAGTAGTTAAGCAAGGAAAAAAATTAACACCCATTTTATGTAAGTTACAAATAAATAAAAAATAATAAAACTTACTTATAATAAAGCTTATTGTTTCACTTACTGAACAGAGAATTAAGTGTAATTTAAGATTTAAGTAAAATTTATTAAATATTGACATGTTTAAACATCGTCTTTCTAGAAGGTTAATTGCGCATTTGAAACCAAAACCAGACATTACGATGTTAAGTTTTGATGCGACCTAAAGTATACTTACATGTGCAATCTGAGACTGTTTAGTGGGGTCTGCTTTGATGGCAGGCAAATGAGAAGAAAATTGCTGGACTAATACAGAACGACTTCTTGTAACGGATCTAGCGAGGCGAGCGAACTTGCTAAGTCCCACTGTAAACATAACATTTCAAGTAAGAAAACATCCACGAAAAAACAACAACAACCCATAACTTTTATAAATTTATACAACTTAAAAATGATAACGACGGAAGAAATTATTATTTTTGAGTTTTGTACAACTTAAAAATAATAATGATGGAAGAAATGATTATTTTGGAGTTTTATAAAACTTAAAAATAATAATGATGGAAGAAACGATTATTTTTGAATTTTATATAAACTTAAAAATAATAATGATGGAATAAATTATTATTTTTGAATTTTATACAACATAAAAATAATAATGATGGAAGAAATTAATATTTTTGAGTTGTATTTTGGTATTCTACTTTTATGTTTGTGAAAAAAGCTGATACGTATAATGGATATAAGTTTCTTTTTGTTCCTTTCTATGCTCTTATTTCTTGACTTAATATTTTTTATTAATTTTTAGATAATTGAAAATTCCTATAATTTATCTGTTTATTTTATGTATAACCCGTTTGAATATGCAACACATATTTTTTAATTTTATTGATAATGTAAGTTAAATAAATAATTTAACCGGGACATTTTAAGATCAGGAAAATGCCTGTTTGATTTGTAAAAAGCATTTAAGAGTGTAGTTAAAAAGGATATAAACATATCACGACTCTGATAAGTTGGTGGATAGGATTCGAGGTTTAGACATATAAATACATTGACTAATAGAAAAGAAACATTATGAAATAGCAGATGATAGAGTTAATATGGTTGTAATAAATATGATTGAATTGAAAACAGACTTTAAAAAAGATGAATGAAAATTGTAAATTTATCATTGCTGGGTGTAATTTGGTACTGTTATGAAGGAGCGAAAAATATCCAGATCTTGTGGATTTTAATTCTTAGTTTTCTTATATTCTAATTTATCAAAATGGGTTTATCTGATATCATGCCTTGGTTATATCCACCAACTTATCATATCCGAGCTATATCGTAATATGAAATTTAAGATATATTAAAAATTATTTTTTCGGAAATATTTAAGCGACAAAAACCATTTAAAGTTCATAGCCAAGAATATAGAAATTTATTTTAGATTTTTTTTTACTATAGTCATTGTTCAAATACTTATGTAAATAGAATGAAAACATATTAGTAACCTTTATCTTCTCAAATAAGAAAAAAGCAGTTATACCAAAAATATTTCCAAATTTCTCATTTGCTTATTCTATTTTTAAAATGAATCATAAAAACAATTTATTATTACTTAAATTTATTCGCATATATATGTAATTTTATGCTGAAGTTATTTTCTGAAAATTGAATTTGATATTTTCTTATTTATTTATTTATATTTATATTGAAATTGTCTTTATTTAATTGAATTTGACAGAAGAAATTAAACTTTCATCTTTCACTTTACTTTTTAAGGTTTATTTGTTTCTGAGATTCCATGTATAAAATACACTTAAAATTGACGGACTCAAGGCCTGGTTTAAACTTCTAGGGGCCCTTAGGCGATAAATATTTTAAAAATAGATTTTGAATTAATTCTTAGATAAGTAACTTTAAGCAGAACATTTCTAAAAATTGCTTTAGTAAAACACTAAATAACGGATGGCTTTCTAAATTGATGGTTAGTATGTACTGTATATCGCGTGTAAAAATGCTCAAATGAAATTAAGTGATTTTAAATAAAATAGTAAAAAAAACTTTTCTAAATATAATTTAAATACTATATAAGATCGAGTTTTTTTAACAATGAACAATTATTTTTTAATTAATTTTTTTAAATTATAAAGCAATTTTTGTAGCATTATAAAATAACATAATTTAAAACTTTCAAATGTTAATTAATTAGAAATGATACTAAAATAAATCTTAAAAATTAATTCAAACTATACTTGATTTTAATATGAAAAAAAAAAGTTTAAATCAATTAACTACGGTTTTTATAATTTAGTTAAAACACAAAGTTAAATAACTTTTAAAATCCAGAAAAAATTTAGAGAGTTCAGGACCCTCTACAAGTTATGGGGTCTGCAGGTAATTGCCTAGTTTGCCTATCTGATAATCCACCTTGATACTAAATAAAATTACAAAAGTTGACCATAGTTTTGGTTATTTTTAAGATAATATTCTTATTGCATCTTATTATTTTGCACAAAATAAGTTTAAAATAATCTCTTTTTCAATCATACAAATTACAAGCACGATAATTAAATACATTTATTTTAAAGAACTGATTGAAAAATTCATTCTAATGTAACATTTTCAGCATTTTAATATGCCAAATTTCCATACTTCAATTTGAGAAAATAATTTTAAAGAAATTTTCTCTATTAATGTGTGAAAAGCATCTTTTAAATGCCTCTTTTAAATGAGCAATATATATATATATATATTTTGAAATTTAAGAAAATGTATATTTCAAACAAATTAACTCCGAATGGATTATTCTTATAAATCATACACATCACCAGGTATGTCATTAGTAGTTCAGAATATTTTTATTCTGAATCGATGTACACTATGTATATAGTGATCATTAAAAATAATAATCATAAAAAAGTTTTGATCTGCACATTAATATAAGAAGCAGATACAGAAAGTAAAATATAAGTTAAATTGAAAGTTCAAAAGAAAATTTAATTAATGATTGCTTTTGTGCTTATTAGAAGAAATGTGGTAACGAAAAGATTAAAATTTTTAGAAATCCCATGGAAAAATAACGTAAAAATGGAATTCTCAAATTCTAAGCCATGGACTTTTTTAATAGATAAAAAAAAATTTTCTTAAAAAAAATGAAGAAATTGTGCTGAGAAGGCTTAAAAGTGAAAACGTGAATAAAAGCAGTAGCTGCAGATTCTTGATTGTGCTTTCATTGTAAAAGTGCTTTTACGCTCATGCTTCAAAAAGAGTATCAAATCTTAGTTATAGTTCTTTTTGTAAAATATCCAATTCTTTAAATCCTGATCTATCCTTAAACCGGAATGCCAGAAAAGTACAGGTTTGAAAAATTTCAAATGTATGATTATAGAACGATTACATACTAGAGCTGATATTATTAAGCATTAAACTGTATGCTAACACTTACGCTTACATAACAGATGGGTATTTTTAAAAATAATATGCAAGATATAAATATTTTTAATAACAATAGAATCTGTTGATTTAGATGGTAATAATAAAAATTTACAGACCAATAAATATTCTTCAGATATTGATTTCTTATGGAAGCACATGTTACAAAAGGAAAAAATCAAATTGGTTTGAATAAGCATCTATTATAGTTGAGAATTAAATTAGTAAAACATACCATTGAGTGCTATCTAAGTAATTATTTATTAGTATTGAGCTATCAACACTTTGTACAGTCTTTTACAGATTTCATGACATTACAGATCGTAATAAGAAACCATACAGCTGTCGGGTTTCTATCAACTTGCACTTAAGGTATTTTCTTATCAATTACCGATAGTCTTCTACGAAATTACTAGCTAGGATAAGTAACATAGCTTGAAACTACATTCTGCCAATAATCTAGAAATTGTAAACGGAGATTAAACATCGATTCTTTGAGTTTGTAAACTAGTAAGTAAGAAAATCCATGAAATATTTGTGTGAATAAGCATAATTTTGTTACTTTAATTTCTATAAATAAGTTTATTGTAATTTTTCTTTTAAAAAACATATTTATGGATATTTTTTTGAAGTTGTAATCTTGCAGTCTTTTTTATGACCTTCTTGTCCTCATCCTGAGAGATGCCGATGAGGTCATTCATAAATTCAAAAGAGCATTTGAATCGGAAGAATTCTATGGGACACCAACTCATTTAGAAAATGGTATGTTTTTGCCGATGCCTGTTGAAATTCAGTATAAATTCTGAAGCAGTATCAAATGTTGTCGTATGGCTCTGGCTTGAAAAAGGTCCTTTATGTCTATATTGTCCTTACTATTATGTCCTTACTTATTCTGCAACTTTATATATTTAAGATAAATTCGGCATTTTACACGAATATTCGATTTTATGAAACAGCGTTATATGAATGACAGCTTAAAACTTGAATACCAATTGCAGACTCTCAATGCTTTTGTCGTTTCAGCGAGTTTTGTCTGCTAAACAAGGTTGAATATCGTTAAATGGTAAGAACTATTAATTTTCAATTCTGATAGTGCTTTGAAGGTTTTATCAAGATCTATCGTAGTGAATAAGAATAAATTGCACACATGATTTTGCTATATATCGCATTTAATATATTCAATTATTGAATATATCAAACATTTTTGACATTTTAATTCAAACCAACCGTTTTAAATATCTCATTATTATAATTACATAGATAGATTATAGTTACATAGATAAATAACTTGTTAAAATAAAAATATGCTTTATTTTTCTGATTTGTATTTGTAATTTTGCATTTATTTCCTCTTTCTGAAATTCTGACTTTTCAGGGAATTTTTTATGTATGTTTTATGTATGTATTATTATGCAATGTATTATTTGGTATCAGACATCATTTAAATTTTATTACGTGAGAAAATAAATTAAATACAACAATTACGTTCATAGTTTTCGAAAAATTAAGCATACTGAATCAGTAGAACATACGAATTACGTGCTAAATAAATAAAGCTATTTAAGCCGAGGAATATTAATACAATTTTAATTGCATTTCACCGGAAGCAGTTTTGTCATCCGTAAGCAGTTGTAATTAAAAGGAAACATTATTTTAATTATGACTGCACAGAATTTTTATGAAGACAGTAATTGTTTAATTAATGCAATTAGCATTGTTATCTCATTGCTTCTCAAACCTGGATTTCTGCATATTCTTTGAAATATAATGAGATTATAAAATAAGTTTGTTCAGAGGATTCTACTTCTGCGAGTGAAAGTTAGGCCGCCTCTAAAATTTGTCAAAGACTATTCAAAGTATCCCTTCAGGTATTCTGCAGGTAAAAAAATTCTAATATATATAGGGCACTTAAACGGTTATTTGCGTAGAAAAATAAAAGGAAGTGTGTAAATACCTTTATTTCAGAAAAATTAACAATTTTTTTTGAGTGAGTGATAATGTTACTAAAACTTTTTATTACAATTTTGAAGTCAATAAATTCTTTGCTCAATCAATAATTGGCTGCAATTTATGATAGTTTATTCATTTTGTATGATGTTATCTTTAAGTTTTACGATGCTTGGATTTGTTTAACTATACAAAGAAGACCTAAATTATCTGCACAGCTAAAATTTCAGAAAGTTAAGTTAGGAGAAATAAAAGGTTAGAAGGACGAGAGAGTTGCAACGAATCATTTTATCCCTAGTAAAATGTTGAAGCAACAAATTTTATATCTACTTTCTAATATGTTAAATTGTATCTTGAAATCGTTATAATTGTTAAACACGGAAGTTTTTGTTGTACACAGCCATTCAAATAAAAAAGTACACTATATATAAAAAAATATCGATGCACCAAGAAGCAATCATCCGATTGCTTTGAAATTTCATATGCATTAGTGTTTTGACCAGATATGCAAATGATTAAATTTTGGTACCCAATGAAAGAACAGTTTGATCTCCAGCACATCGGAACTGCGATCCAGCATACGTATATAAGGAGCAGTTTTTAAACGGTTGTTAAAACTTTCGGTTTGATTGCGATTCAGATTACCTTTCAACAACTTAAAAAAATGCCTCGCCGCAGGGTTCGTGCTCATTACGAGCAACCGTCAGAGTTTGACAGAGGTCGTATCATTGGATTGAAAGAGGTCGATTGGAAAAATCGGAGAATTGCTCATCATTTAAGTCGAAGAGATGCGGCTTTTCGAATATGCTGCCAAGGATGGGTGGAAAATGGCTGAGTTCAGCGTCAGGATGGTAGCGGTCGACCTAGGGTCACAACAGATCGTGAGGACAGAGTGATTGTCCGATCAGCTGTCACAGCACCTTCTTCATCTCTATCAACCATCAGACGTTCAAACCAAACACCAGTGTCCACCATGACCATTAACAGAAGGTTAAAATAGCGAAATCTATGCTCGCGCCGAGCGTTACGCCACCTGCCACTAACGCCTGCACACTGCCGAGCCAGATTACAGTGGTGCATGGGTAGATCAGGTTGGAATGATGGCGACTGGGGACATATAGTGTTTAGCGACGAATCCCGCTTCCAACTGTGTCCTGACGATAATCGAAGACGTGCTTGGAGACACCCAGGGCATAGGGTGGATCCTGTTTTCACTATTGCACGCCACACTGGCACTTAACAGGGCATTATGGTCTGGGGTGCCATTTCCTTTGATAGCTGGACTCCTTTAATTGTCATTAGAGGTATAGTTACTGCACAGCGGTACGTCAACGACAGCCTAAGACCTGTTTTGCTACCGTTCCTTTTTCAGGGCCCTCAGCTGGTTTTTCAGCAGGGCGATGCCACACCACATACGGCACGCGTTGCTATGAGCTGTCTGCAAGCTTCTCAAACATTTCCTTGGCCTTCCTGATCGCCAAATCTTTCCCATCGAGCATCTCTGGGAAGTTGATTACATCGCTACGGAATGTTGATGACCTCGTTCGACAACTGGAGTGAATTTGGCAGGAAATAACGCAGGAGGCCATACGAAAGCTTTGTCGGTCTACGCCACACCGTGTGGCAGCTTGTATCCAGGCTAGAGGCGGGTCAAAACCTTATTGAACTTGTTACTGTTACTCTGAAATAAATTATTCAATTGTTTTGAGATTTCAATCATTTACTATTCTTTACATTGTCTTCCTATCCACCATTTTTCGTCTCAATCGGACAATTTCTTCTAGGTGCGTCGATTTTTTTTGCTATAGAGTGTTATTTCGTGCTTCTTTGAAATCTATGATATTAATGTATCGAACTTCATCGCACTGAAATGCCTGGAGGACCAGTCCAGTTTATGTCGAACAGAACAGGTGATTAGCAGCAAAATATCGTAGAAGTGATTAGCGGCGAATGGATAGCAGGTATTGCCCACATACTTGTTACATCTTTGTCGAACAAGTCATTTCCGAACCATTTTCCCGCGATCAATTTGAAATGTGAAGATTACCGGAAATATATCCGTATTACCTAGCTGCTACTAATGTAATTCAAACCACTAATAGTTTCTCCGTTATTTTTTGTTGCTAATGACTTGTCAGAAGAAACCGGATGTATGCACTAGGCTGCAAGGTTTGGATCCTTAAGCGAGTCTTTTCTCTTTGCTATTTATAATCTTTTTTCAATGATAGATTTCGTATGAGAAAAAAAATGAATTGAATATTTCAGAATACTTCAAACTGGGCAGAAGGGTAGATCTAATTGTCTAGAAGCAGTATGGGGCAGAGCCAAATTTTAAAGTGATAACTTTAAACCGGTAGACAACTTATGAAGCAATGTATTTAATATCGTAGTCACCCTTAAACTTTCGCTCTACATGTCATTTCATAATTTTTCTTAATGTATTTCGATACATAGGTATAATTCATGATCTTATTCCATCACAAAATTCACGAACAACACAACTAAAAATAAGAAAAACTTGACTATCAATTGTCTGAAAAGTCATCTCCAACTCGGCTGTTACCAATAAGGTGCTCTTAGTTCATACGGGTTGCTAAAACATCAAGGTCAACTGCGTTTTACAACTTGCGTAAGTCACTATTTTCTCTTGGCATTAAGTTTTAAAATATGCAACTGTAATTAAATTTGGAATTTTTTAAATAAAAAGAATGTAAGATAAAAATTGATTGCATTCACATGTTTTATAGTTTTATAAATCTTTTAAAAGCCTTTTGTGAAATATTCCTATGTAGAAAAATTTAAAAACCGATTTATTTTGTTGCAGGATCGTATTGTACGTTATTTGAATAGTTTATGTAAGAATTTTGGTATCGACAAAACCATAAATCATAGCTGCAGAATACTCTGAAGATATCATATATTTCAAGATCAATCTTAATTGCAACATTTGATTATCTCGCATTTATCTTTTAATGTTTTTAACATCCGAAGTTTTGAAGGAAATTTTCAATAAAATTAGCTCTAAGTTTTGAATTTTTCCATAAATATAAACTAAATTAAAGCATGATTATTGAAAAGAAAATCAAACACAAAAAGTGCTTTTAGTGCTATTCAAATGAATAATCAGTTTATTATTAATTACTATGAAAAGATTTGTATCGTGTGATAGATGAGATAATCAAAAAAATCGAAAAGAGAGAAAATGGTTCTACCTTAAATGCAGTGACGAGAATTCTTCACTCATGCAGATTTGTAGCCATCTTTTTTTCTAATACTACTTTTATTTTAAGCTCATTTAACAATGAAGCATATATATATATATATATATATATATATATATATATATATATATATATATATATATGAGATACATTCATTGCTATTTTATTTAAATACTAAAAATAAATATCTTCTTTTTGAGATTCTTTTAAATGCAAGGAAACGCCTTTAAAATACATCTTAAATTATAAAGCGAAAGTATTTTTTAAAATAATTAAGATTTAAATGAAGAAAAGGCAAGCTTAAAAATTAATTAGCCTTCTAGCGTGCTGATATATACTCAGTGAAACGCATCAAATGGAATTTTTTTTTCTTCAACTTTGCTATAAAAACTTACAACAAATGAAATCATAATACAAAAATTTTTATCTTCCATCGAGCGGTTATTTTGCCAAAAATTTCAAACGAAAGAAGGAAATATAATTAAATTCTTTTGTCAACATTCTGAATTCTTTCAAAATGGAAAAATATAGTTTTTTTTTCTTTCGAATTCCTGCATCTTTAATTGAAACGTAGCGGAAGCAATATTAGATTATAAAAATGACTAGCACAGCGAATATGTTAGTTTACAGCGCCAAACTTAAAAATTGAACTATTTTTCAATTATTCTGAAAAATATGATGAACAGCGATTTTAATTTTTTTTAAAAAAAGAATGGTAACATTTAATAAAAACTACTAGACACCCTTTTAACTAAATAAAATTAAAACATTCTTCTGATAAAAGAAGTCGTTTTTTGGTCTGAAGTTCATATTTTCAAAAGTAATCTAAATGATAAATTTGAAGCGAAAAGGAATGCAGGGAAGTGATATATCTGAAAACTGCCTTTACTACTGTAAAAAAACATTTTTATCTGTATGGAAATTTTTGAAGCTTTTCTAGTGGCAAAACCAAAGAGACTAAAATGGATGTTTGAATAACAACTAAGAACAAAAGGAATATAATGTCCTAATTTAGAAATCAAGACGATTCCTTGCAATTTATTTGGGCAAATAATGATAGCCCACTAAAGATGATGGCAACTCATCTACATGAAATGATCTACATCTACCATGCAGAGAAGGTGCAAATTGCTGTGTATAAACAAACCTTTCTTTTTACCTTTAGATGTATCTTCTTCAACAGGTTGTTTAAGGGCAGTGATATCTCGGAAAGTGAGAAGGAACAAAACCACAACATCTTTCTCGTTGCGGATTGGGGCTATGTGAAGGAGGAGCCACAAAGGAGTATCTAGATACATACATAGTACATCATGAAAACAAGTTTCCTTAGCACCATTGAATAGAATGGTGCGAAAAGGTTGGTTACCCGTAAAAAGAAATGCATTTTTCACAAAATATCGGAGATGTTATTTTCAGTTATTTCACTTACTCACCCAGAATAGGTTATTTTCTTGATAATGTGGTATTTAAAGCTGAATAAATATCTCCTTTAATTGTTTACTTTCATATAAAAAATTATGATTTTCTTACCCAAAAATTTCGAACATTCTTTTTTTTTATTTCCATTTCATATGTTTTTAAGCTAAAATAAACAACAGAAGAAATATTTGAATGATTAAAACTGAAAGTTGATACCGAAATGATGCCAATTATTCTATCTGGAGGAAAATGCTGTTTAAGAGAAGATAATTTTTTAAAATTAGAATTTACTTGCACTGTATCTAAATTATGGATTTCTTAATATATCTGAAATTTTCAAAACTTGTATTAATTTAGCTATTGAGAAGGCCATTCATGTTCACAAGTATTATACATGTTTAAAGTTACAAGATTAGAAATTTTATTTTAAAAGAATATTTTTCAAATCTTGTGAATTTATGCCAAAGATATTACTTGCATATCACCAGGAAATAATGAATTTATGCCAAAGATATTACTTGTATATCACTTGTTCAAATACATTGACCCATCAAAATATTTTTAAAATAAAGTTAAGGAAAATTAAAATAGAAAAATTCAAAATCAAAAATCTGATGGTTAAATCAAGATTGACCACATAATTATCAATGAAAATGTTGATTGTTATTAAAAAATGTGTCTTAACACATTAATATTCTCAAAATATTATAGAGAAAAACAAGCATTTGATTCCAACAGCTGTGTTTTTATATAAATGTATTAATTATGATTATTATTCATACTACTTATTCATACTTTACTGACAATTTTTAAAGGAAATAAATCTTGATAAAATTAAAATAAAGAATGTTATATACTAATTTTGGTGTTGCTAATGTTACTTTTACATATTGTTTCGGAAGTTTTCTAAGAAGTTTTGACGGTTTCGAATTTTAAGGGAAACAATTATATTCTGGCATAACTTCATAAAAAAGTAATATGAATTTATACTACCAAAATTCATCATGATACTTATTTATATGTTATAAGTTTTGTCAGCTTAAACAGAAGACCTATCATATAAAAATAGAAGATATAATTATTAAAATAAATTTCACTGAGAGATTCACCTTTCCTGAGACTCGAAGAGATTTTACATGGACGTGTTTTTCTCTCTCTTTTTTTGTGTCACTACGTAGCCTCCTTGAATTTATGAATCTTGTAACTGATAAATGTATCTTTTACAGTTTAAGAAAATTAGCCGATTTATCATTTACAAATAATGTAATGTAAATGGTAAATGTTAATTTAGGAATATAAGCAATTACATATTACCAATATCAGTAGAATCGCAGATTATAAAAAAATAAATTAAAATATTGTAATATGAAGAAATTGAATAATAAAAATCTTTCACTGGTTATTTTTATTTCCATTTCATTAAGTAGTAACAAAATTCGATTTTTATATATTTGTTGGCTATTCGACGGCTTCTAATTGAAGACTGATGGCTGCGATACAATTATTTTTAGAAACATTCCAATTCCAATTCCTTTCCAATGATTAACATTATTAATAAAAATAATAACTGAAATGTCAAAAACCTCGATAGAAGTATTATCAACAAAGTGAAGTAAATGGTTTTATTAACGCATATTAAAAAGTATATTTGTTAAAATATATTTCAGATAACCATCAGAAGATTAATTCCTTTCGTACCTGTTTTAATCAAGAACGAATTTGATTGTTCAAAAGAGTCAAGGATATTTCATAAACTTATACTTTAAAATACCATAGCAAAAATGTGGGTAAATCAATTATATCGTTACCGCCTGATTCTAATGATTCTTGGAGCAAAAATTTCCCAAGATTAAAACTTTAGATATTTTATCAATTAATAAAGTAAATAGCATGAGCTATTATATGCATCCACTTCTTCCTAATCCTTCTTTTAACTCAAACTGCATTTTGTTTAGAAACACATGGCAATAGAACATGTACAATTTGCTGAGCTTTTTATTGCGACAAAACAAGAGCATTTCAATACCTACCACTGAACAATAAAAGTTATTATTTCTTTCGTAATATTTTTCTTAAAAAGGTGAAGTTTTAAAAATATTTCAACGAGCTTATGTATGGATTACCAAAAAAGGTGAAATTCAAATTACAAATGCATGTTTTAACATTCGCAAGAACTATCTAAACTTTAAAGGTTTTTTTCTTTCTTACATTTATCTTGTCAAAGAATTGAAGCTAATTCAGCTCTGTAATCGCACGATTAATGAATGCTCGTATTCTTCATACACGTAGCTTTTTATGCCTTCATCAAAAATGTGATCTATTTACAACTTTGAATCGCAGAATATTCAATAGTAAAATGGACATTTCTAACATTAATTGGTGAATTAAAATTAACAAGTCTGCATGCTTTTGTTGCAACTATCCAAAACATTAGAGTTTTATTTCTTATATATATATTATTAAAGCGAGGAAGCAAGTTAAGCTCACGAATTGCATAGACAATGAATGCTTGTACTTGTATTTGGTTAAGAATTTATCCCTGATGCTATGTGTTTTACTACCTAGAACAGCAGTAATAGCTTAGATATTTCTCTTACGAATTAATGCAAAATAATTAATGCAACAACATCATGTTCAGCAACGTATTTTACATTTTATTTATTCTAATTATAAAATATTATATTAACTCCATAATCCTTTAATTGTATAGTTCTTAAATATTTAGTTTAGCTATAAAATATTACATTAACTTCTAATCGTGCAGCTAATGCATACTCTATGTTTCTTTTGAATAATCCGCTGTTTATGTACTTCTCAAAGCCATGAAAAGCTTAATAATCAATAGTAGGTTAGACACTTCTACCATGAATTGATGTAAACTTATTAGCATCATAGCATTATGTTAAACAATATAATGCTATGATACAGTAAGATATAGTAACCATTGACCTTCAAAGCATGAGCATTATTAAAAATTATTAATTATTTTTTATACAGTATGGATTTATACTTGGCGATTTATTGAGATCAATAGCGAGCCATGTTTGGCCAATATCCGCCAAACATCTGAAAGTTTAGAAGTAAAAAGTGAGACGTATTTTTTGGCATGTTTCCTTACTGACCATTGTCGGATCCTGGGCCGGGGGACTTCCTACCAAGACTTCCGGAGTCTCCTGAGTCCGGAGATCTGGTTGAAGGAAGTCGGGCCAATACACTGTCCAGTTTGCATCCTGAAAACCCAAAAATGCCATTGATTAATGAATTTTGCTGAATTAAATATATATGATTCAAGTAAATTAAAATATGTAAAATAAAAGTGGAAACTTATTTAAAAAACAATAAGTGTAAGAAAGAAATAAAAAAAAAAAATAAGAAAACACATAACGAATGGTAAATACATTGGATAAGAGTATTATTAGATACAGTTCTTGACGATTTTTTTATCAAATCCAAAGGACATTTGCCTTTGAATTTTGACCAAATGCTTAATTTTCTTACAAATTCTTAACCGGACATATATCTGTCGTTAAAAATAAGGATATAAGAATTCAGATTTAGAATTGGTGGGTTTGAGGCTCGAAACCTGCTTCCACTGAGGAACCGCATGTGTAATTAACCCCTTGAACGGAAATGACGAGTCTAGCTCGTCATAAACTTTCCTGATTAAACTGAGAATGAAGAGTTGGACTTATCAAAAATTATTGAGGTTTAATGCTTTTTTAAAGAGAAGTATACGTAAGTCATATCGAGTTTATTGCTTTGATATACTTGTGGGCATGCTTCTAGTTACCATTAGAATGTAATTTGTATAAATCTATATGTATAAATGTTGAAACACGTACTTAATTTCGTTTAAACACTATGTAGAACTGTAATATTTTTATTAAACATTAATGATGAATTAAACGACACTAATTATATTCTTATATATATATATATATATAATAATAATAATAATAATAATAATAATAATAATAATAATAATAATAATAA
>JAOUZG010047704.1:3979284-4002218 GCA_026289955.1 Argiope argentata | reverse complement strand
TATATATATATATATATATATATATATATATATATATATATATAAAGTGAGTGTGAGCTAATAGTAGGAATTGAAAAATACAAGTAATTTTATTGTTTATATGATTGTACGATATATTTATAGTCAAAAAATTATTGAAAATCCACAAAATTTACCAGTAACAATTATTTTAGGCTGTATTTTAAATATGAATTACAAGGCGCATGTAGAAATTTAATATTAATGACTAATTTCAAGTTTATCTAAAGTTAACGGGAACAGCAATAGATGAGTTCATACACATATGGTTAATCTTAATGTAAATAAAAGTCATCGTGGCAATGTATGTAGACTCTATATCTCTTACTAAACAAATTCGAATTCTATCAAATTTTGTATATTCATTAGAAACTAACCAAAATTTCACTTTATCCGAATAGCAACATTAAGAGAATTTAATCAAAAAGAAATATTTTTAAAGCATCTTAAAATTCAAAATTTTACCATTTCGATTATATCAATGCATTTCTGGACATTATTTCTTTCAATTGGAATTAATTTGCTAAAAAATTGAATAAATTCAAACGTATTAACTTTAAAGAATTCTACCACTGTTTTTTAAAATTAATTTTATTTTAGTGCACATGCATTTTGTTTCAAAGGAGCGACTTAACATGTATAAGTAAATCGTTCAAACAGATATAGATAAGTAAACTTCTTGTGAGTAAACGAAATCGAGGTTTGTTGACAGCAACAGCTTCAGGATGTAATCTCTCCTCCCCCACCTTAAAATTTAGAAAGAAAATATTCCGAAAAAATTTACACCATTTAAAATTAAAAATGCTACCTTTTCATTAATACCAGTTTCCATTTAGTGTAATTTTTTGAATTGTTATTACTTTTAAAAAGTTAAGGCGGAGGATTTTGAAATAAAGAAATTCATAGACGTTCTTTTACTGGGCAATAATAAAACTTGGAACTTTTTTACTTTTAAAATTTAAACATCTTGAAAAAAAGTTTTTCATATCATATTTTAGAAAAATATTATTTCTATGCTAAAAATATTATATATGAAAGGATATCAATCCAGAATAAGGTTGATATATTTGGAATATGATTTATATTATATTTTATATAATATGATAAGATGGTGTTTTGAGGAGAAATTTTTGAATTTTTATTTCCTGTTTTGAAACGTACATTCCCTAATACAATTTTATGAATGTATTATAACTTAACTCAGAAAATTCAATATACTAAGCGCATCATATTCATGATTCTAAGTGCAAATATCAACACATGTATGTATAAAAATGAAATACATATGTTATCAAATATAAATGTTTTATCAAAAAATCTATTTGACGTAGCTATATGGATAGAAATATTTGACTATTCATACAATAGAATAAAAAACTTTTTAATCAAAATGTTTTGAGCAAATGATCATTGTTTTATGAAACACAAAATTATGACTTATCAATAATAATATCTACATTATCTTTCTATCTATATATCATTATCTAAACCTATAAAGATCTGTTATCTTTCTGATGATATCCACATAAGAAAATCTTTTAAAGAGAATTAAATAAATTAATCTGCAATAATTATAATTGTGCGACAGAAAATTATGGTAAAATTAAAAATATAAGTATTAAAAGTATTATACTTTTTGTTTTAAGTATTTATTTAAAAGGTGATATTAATAATTAAGTTTCGCAATCAAATTAATTTTATTGAATGTCATATTTAATTAGTATTTTGGATTACATTTATAGTAATTAAAGTAATTTTGGTAGTAATTATTTACAATAATTTATTTTTCTTTATCTATTTGAGTCATTTATGCATATCTCAAATGAGCTTATGAGTCATTCGGTATCTCAAATATGAGAATGAAAAGTTGTCATACATCAAGCAATTTCCCACTTCTCTTGAGGATTATGTCACTAGATAGCATTTTTTTTCTTTCATTGCTTTTTAAAGAGCATGAACATTTTCCTGCGTTTATTAATAATTACGAAGCATATTTCAGAATCATTGTATTTCTGATCAAATTCAAACATTTCATGCTATTTATTCTTATTTGTTTAATTCAGTATACTCAACTAGAAATTCATAATAATGTCTTTTGAGCTTATACATACAATATCTTTATGAGAAGTTTTATTAAACAACCGTTCAGTTTTCAAGATGAAAATATTTGGTTTCTAGTTTTAAAATGATCATTTATAAAGTCTTATAACCTACATAAAAAAATTATTAATTTTTTTTGTTGCCTGTTTGTAAAGCAAAATAAATTTTTTTTTCATTGTTTAAATTTGGAATTCACAAGAATTCACGAAATATTCTGTCTCAGAAAAGCATTGTAAATGAAAATCATTTATGTTCGCTTTTCAGTGTCTGCTTATATATATTTTTTAATATTTTTATTTACATACTTTTGTAGATTAATTTCTTAATAAAATGTGATAAGCGTAAATTCTTTCGCTCTTTGACTAGACGCCATTTTTTCTTCTTTGGACAACAATAGACAGCAAACAATAGTTCAGTCACCGAGGAACTTAAAGCTTCATAATAAAACGAAAATAGCGTGAGGCACACAATTATTATCATTACTTGAAAATATTTCATCTTTCTTCTAAAGATAAGAACGTGGTTTCCTAACTATCTTCTTTGCAAGATGAAATAGAGAGTATTTTACTATTCTCTCAGTAATTTAATTATTAGTTTGTCAGAACTAAATTTTTCTGTGTCAAACTGGAGAATTCGGTTCTCGACTTGAAAAGTGTTTCTCTCAGTTATATTTATTTTTTCATAATTATCATTAATTTATAATCAAAATTAAATTAATAATAAATAAAATTTTAATGGTTTTCAATAATTCAAATAAGTTGACGATTGAAGCAGTACAAATAGACCAGTAACAATAGCTCACTCAATCATCTTTTACTCTGCCTTTTGATATTCTGAAAGTTTGAAATATCTTTCTTCATCGTTGAAATACATGCGTTTTTAACTGACGTCTTTAAAAATCTGTATTTCTATTTCTAATAACGATGAATGTGTGTGTGTTTATGTGCTCTCCACTTGATTTATAGATACAAAATTTAACACAAATATACTTTGGAGGATGAAAACTTGAAATTAAACTTTAAAAAAATCTTACTTAGAATTTTAATGAATAAAAAGTTAAGAGATATTTTGCAGTTTCCTAGAAATAACATTCAGAAATATAATTGCTCAAAACTACGTTTCACACCAATTTTTAATGTTGACTTTTCCATGATTAAGACGTCCCGTATTATTTTTATGAACAATGGTAATTTTGTGAGCTGCTTACTTAATTTTTAATAATAAGTTCAACTAAATTTTTTTATTAATTATCTTTGAAATTTCCATGAGGTACCACAAAGTAAATTTCCAAAACTATCAAAGACAATGAGCAATTCGAAATAGATTACTTAGACACGTTTTTAATAGCACAGAAACAGTCATAAAAATCCACTCTGTTACAACAGTTCGTTCACATCATAGACAAAATAGATGTAAGAACAGAAATAAAAATAATACGACTTTAAATTCAGTCACCCTTTGATGGTTAAAAATATTTTTTGATTGAATCAGGAGCAGTAAGTTATGTTTGATAGAAACTAAAAAAATACTAATATTTCCAGTGAATCGCCAAAGGCGGATAGTATAATTTATATTCATAAAAAGATATCCCTTACATATAATTTACATTTTTCTATGAAAGCTCTTATTACAAAATCAAATTAAGTCTTCCAAATACAAAAAGGGAAGAATAAGTTTAATTTTAAATTAACCGAGAAAATTCGGATATTTTTTAAATTAAATTATTTTTTACGAAAATAAAACCATTTTTTACTTTTCCATAAAATCAAAGCAAACCATGTTCCTTTTCAAATATTCAAAAACACGAGAATGATTTAAATACGTCAATAAATTTTGAGAGTGAATTTAAAATTTTCCTCCGAAATAAAAAGTAAGAAATCCGTGCCAAGTAATTCAGTATCGTAAGAAATGCACTTTATTTTAAGAAGTAAAGAAACTACATGCTGATGATGGTATAAAAATATGCAATACTCAACTTCTGTTAAAAGTGAGAACACACACTAACAAATCGATTGTGTATTAAAAAACTATTTCTACTTTCAATATTAGATTTATTAGTGATAAAATGTATTAAACATGCTATTAAGAATGGGACATGAACATAATACAACGTTATCATCAAATCATAGAGCCATGTCTTAAGATTTCACCTCAAAGCATTTATGTTAAAATAAAAATTTATTTTATCTTAACGGTTGTTGCAATTAGTGCTGAATTCAGACAAATAATCTGAAGGCAGCAAATGGAAATCGCAATACGTGCTAAATTGCAAATGTGCCAATTACAGAGTAGATATTTTGTATATACCTGGTGAAATGGGCTATAAATGTTACAAGTTTGATCAATTTTCGTCTTATCCAGGAACTATTTGAGATTGCTGGAAAATTTAATCTCGTGATTCACATAAAATGTAAGCATCAAAAAATATTCACTCTATATATAATATATATTAACTATTCATACTTCTATGCTCAAAATTATTTTCTTAAATATTCTCACACAGAAGGCGATTCCTTTGCATAAATACCTACTACACTAAATTTCTTTTATATCAGTCATAAACAGGCGAATATTCAAATATGTTTAATGTTATTTTTAAGATTCATTTATTTAAATTATATTACTTATTGTGCATAAAAATCACATACAAAACTAGTTATGTTTAGCCTACTATGAAATAAAAAGTTAGCTTAAATAATCAAAAATCAAGCACACTTTTTTTTAATCCTTTCATCATATTAAAGATTTTTCGTGACTTGAGCTCGTTTCTATGCCAATTCTAACTGTTTATGCTTGATTTAACTCCATAAGAAATCGATAAATGATTGAAACAATTGGTTTTCTTACTATAAAGTCAATAAATAGCATAGCAGTTTCCACTAACTTGTATTCCAACAATTCTAAAATATAAATGGTGTTTCAAAAGTCTTATATAAAATAAATATCTGATGATAATACGGTCAGTGCTGTTTATATGACCATTCAGCAGTTTTAACCTTAGTTTCAACATAAAATAAAAGTGAATTTTCTATATAGAAAAGAAAATTGAGAAAACTCAGCAGATTTTCGAGTTGAATCGATTCAACGAAGTTTTATGTAAATGAGGAAATGTGAATTTGCTCGCCTTTCAGTGCGACCGTTCTTGGCTTGATCTCGTGTGAGTTATCTTTTTATCTCAGGCGGTTATAGCAGAGAAGGATTGTTAGCTCTGTTGTATCTAATAGGATTTTTAATGCAGTTCAATGATGGGAAAATTTTTTCCAAAGTATAAAGGGTTCTTGCTTAATATCACAAGATCTTTATTTAGATAAATATGAATGCCTATATCTTTATACCTGATTTGCAGCTATTCTTTTAAAATTCAGTTCTGTTACTTAAATACTTAATATTATCTATTCACGGTACTTTTGGTGATAGTTTCAAAATGTTTTGATTAATTGGATGTTGGACGACAGCATTTCGGGAAAACTTTGATTTTTCGGAATTTTTTGTTCGTATTTCGGTTATTTCAAATAGGAATAAGGAAATAATATCTTCATAAAATTGATGAAGCTGCATTTTATTCATCATTCCCCTTTTTGTGAACAGAAATAAAATTAAGAAAATGATTCTTTTAAAAGTTTTAAGAAGATTTATAGCAATAATATTCATATGCTTTTCCTTTTTTCTACATTACAACGACTGCTACAATTTTCGCTTAAAATAAGAATGGAATTATTTTCAATTAAATTACTCCGCCCTAATTAATTACTAATCAAAACTTTTTAAAAAGCATTTTCTCATAATCGATTAAATTTTTCTCTCAAATTATATCATGTCAATACTAGTATCTATCAAGAACCATTATATATTATCGATATATCCTCGCAAAATTACATAGTGCAAGTTTTCGAAGCAAAGCCAACATTATCATTTTATTCCTCATATGCCGATAGAAAAGTTTTTTGGACATATTTCCCTTCCACAAAGAGTTCTAAAAGGTTATTTTTGACCATTCCGGTTTGCACAAGAGGATTTTTACGCCAGAAACTTTTAAAACTCGATATTTTTTATTTGCTTTGCTATTTCATCGATTACCATCAATCATGTTGACAAAGTAAGTTTGACATTCTTATACTTAAAAGAATAAGAAATATAACACGGCCATCATATCTCCCAGACAATGGATAATATTTCTAAGACAAAAGTTTTATAACATCCTTGTATCTGAGGATTTTGGCACCGTTTGCCAAACCTATTCATGCCATAATTCATGAATAATAAATATTACAAATACGAATACCAAATTCTTCAGCTGGTCAAATGAATCTCTAAAAGTATTTTAACAATCTGACATTTTGACATCAACGTATTGTAAATATTTTGGAGAGGACACAGAATTTTAATTTATATTTTTAAGTCGAAGTCAGTTGGTGAATAAAGAATGCGCTTCTTCAGAAGTGCATTTTTTGAGATTATGCTTTTAACTACTTTCTAATAATAGCCAGCATCTATATTTCAAGACATAAAACTTTTCAACCTATTAAATCGATAGCAGAGTACCAATTCTTTTAATTCTTACTTTTTTTTCCTTTTCTTTCTTAATTCCTATGACTTTTCAGTCATATGGAATTAAGAAAGAAAAGGAAAAAAAGTTTTCATCACCGGAGATATAATCTTAAACAGCTGTCTTCCTAATGTCTTCCGCCATGCTGTCATTTCAAACAACTTTCCCTCAGGGTAGTTATATGCAATCGATTCCACATTTAAATTGGTGTGACCGGGTAAATGGTGCATAATGTGAATATGAATTATATTCCTTAGGAGCACTATCATATTTTGCTTCATGCCTAAATCTTCAATTAGATCTTCATAATTCTTTGATCCTAATTCTACGCAGTAGTATTATTCGATCCACTTCCAATGAATGCTTAATTCCCTACATACTCATACAGAATAAATTTACAATTTTATGTTATTAAAAACAAGATAGTTTAAGCATTTGCCAGTCCGCTGGACGAAATTATCATTATCCTTTTAAAATGGAATTTCTCTCTCAGGAATTGTGAAAAGATTCTCCTTTAATAAGTTTTTAGAAAAGTATATTTTGAGTTCCATAAAACCAGTAGTGATGTCTTCATCACAAATAAATAATATACGGGGAAATACAATGATGCAGCGGAATAAAGCTGTCAGTGGGACATTTAAGGAACAGACAGTTTCGTTCCCCACCTGAGGGGGAGGGAGAACTTCGTGGCCTACTGATACATCTGTTCCTCGCAATGTGTAGGAAAAAAAATCTAATTCTAAAGTCCTCCTAAAAAATAAGCATCTACGCTGCCGGTATGGAAAATGTCAAATACGCCTTTATTTTTAAGTGTAGTATTTTATTTATTTATTTACCTATACCTTAGAATGCATCGTTTCTTTCTTTTTGTCACTTGAAAAGGTTCCCCGCTGGGCAGCATTTCCCCAATGACGACGACGTGCAGATGGTTGCTACACGTTTCTACATCTGTCAGTCGGCGAATTTATTCGACACTAGTATATAAAAATTGGTCTCTCGGTATAACGCGTGCTTCAATTCCTGAAGTTTTTACGTTGAGAACGCTTTGTATGTCTCAATAAATGTTTCCAAATAATTTTATTTTTTTGTCTGTTTGTATCTTTCCTGAAACTTACTTTCGTAATGCATCAAATAGTTTTTAAAGTATTCGCCTCTCTGCATGCCATCTCGTTAAATATTGTGATAGTACATCTATCGTTCTCGTTTTTTGTTTTTGTTACAAAATTCAACTGAACCATAGATGAACTTAGTTAAAATCATTGGTTGAATTTAATTTAGCTGAATGGTCCATTTACATGAGGCCTACTTCTGGAGAAATTTAGTTATAGTGAATAAGTAATAGAACGACACCTGAACTTGTTCTCAATCATTCAAAATTCTTCGTCACAATTATGAGGACATTTGTGCCTCGAAGATTGGTGTACAAACCCCATAGGCACGAATAATCTCCAATGGAAATTATCCCCAAATATAATATTTTCCGATGTCATATCTGAGATATAATCACAAGACCATAGAAGCCTCTATAAGATTGCGTTTACCAATCAAGACTTAAAAAGATAGAAACTGTAGCGTAAAGAAAGAAAATCAAATGTTTTTGCGATAGCTCAATCATTTGTTTTCGAATTTTTTCGACAATTTTTTTTCCTTTTTCTGGGCTCTTTCTTTCATACCTTCTTCGCTTCAATATTTGAACACATCATAACTACTCTAGAGGAGAAAAAGTTGATCCAACGCAATAGGCTACAAAATGTCCGGTTACAGTTTCCAGTATTTTCCCACTGCTTTACTACAGAAATAAATTGGTTAAAAAAACTTCTTCACAAATAATTTGTCAAGATTCTGACCTCGGTCTCTAATGCGCTTCAAGTGTGATGAGAGCAATCTCCTTGTAGAGAAATGTCATTTTCCTCAAATCCTTTTGAACTGACGTAGAAATCCAGCAACTTAAAACTTCCCAATTTTTTTTTATCCCCGATTTATTTTTACTTTCCAACTGTTTTTTTTTTATTATTGTTTTGCCTTCTGAGTTTGAAGTTGTTTTGTTTTGGTATATTTCATTATTGTATTTCGGTCCATGTCGTAGGTCTTTATTAAAAAAATAAACAAATAAAATTCACTCTTTTCTATCAAAACCAGAAATGAGTCAGCCATACGGCTGTAAAAACAGAAAGAAAGGCAGGTGGTATAATTCATTATTGAGTAGCACAACTCGCGGTTACTTCCCCATAATGCATAGTTAAAGAATAGATTTTATCAATAAAAAATTTCTAAATAGCCGCTATCTGCAGATGGAACAGCAGAAATTTGGTTCTGAAAGCATAATTTTATTTGATGAGCTACTGACGTACTGATGCAAATGTTTATGAGTTCCTTTCCAGAAGTAAATTCGGTAATTAACTCTTAAGAGTTACTATCACAAATTCAGAGTCCCAAATGTGTGGAACGTAGCAAACTAAATTATTTCTCCATGATTGAGCAATTTAAAGAGATTACAGAGGATAATGATGCGATATCTGAATCATCTATTTCCCGAATTATAGGGAAATGATTACTTTACTAATATATTAAGGATTAATTTAATAAGTTAACCTGAAAATTAAAGTTCATAATCCATAAAACAAACAATTATTAATAATAATAAACAAAGAGCTTCTCTGGAATTATAAAAGGTCAGATTCGCAGAATATATATGAACATTACATAGAGTAAACTTTTAGAGTAAATTTCTACACTCCTGATAATAAAGATATTTTAATTCTTTATTTGGCTAAACTTTTAGCTTTTAATTAAAAAATTTAGTTTCAAATTGTTCATTAGCAGCATAATAATATAGAGCTGTGGAAATAATAATTAGGGATTTAATTAAAAATGAGAAATAACTTGTGGTGCAATTTATTTTATAGTACAACTTTTCCTTAATTTTTATTGAAAGAATGACATCCTCAAATTAAAATTGAATCTTTGAATAAAAGCTTTAACGCATTCTGGGAATGAGTGATAGTTTTGAGAGTCGTAAAAATATCAAGTTTCTCAATTAACTATGAGAATAAAATAAATTTTTTCTGGTAGGCAACATTTTGTAAAATGAATGTTCATGAATAAATCTTCGAAATAGTTTTGTTAATTATTTCAAATAGAGTTTATGATTATACGATAATTTAAAAGATTTCCTTAAAAAATAATATTAAGAAATAATTTAAGAAATAATTTCTTTTTCCAGCCATCTAAAAATATGACTTAAAAATAATACTAATAAATTAGATAAATGTCCTTATCTAAATAGAGAATAAATCGAAATTAACTGTCTATATACTAAAAATGTTTTCAAAGATTGTTATATAACTTCCCTCTATCTAAACAAATTTTAGCAAGTGTGTGGCCTAGAAGAAGAAATTTTTGAAATTTTGGAACTATGATTTATTTTAGAACGGATAGTACAATTTACATACAAATAATAAGAGGTAAAAAATATGTTAGTCTACATCGCGACACAAAAGAAGAAGAGTGAAAGACACCAAAACTTTTCCCTTCGGTGGTTTTATGAGATTTTGATGGGGGATTCTTTACCACGTATCGCTTTAGGCAAGGTAATTTTAAGTATCTTTAATAGAATGAGTAAGCATTAAAGATTTTTATTCCTTCACTTTTAGCTTAAAAAAAATTGCCGAAGTGAGTAGTTTTAAGGGAACATGTGTTGAATTAATTAAATAAAAAATGGGAATTAGATCAGGAAATAAAAGAAAATTTTAGAATGAAGTTAATAGGAGTAAAATTTAGATAAAATTAGCAATTAACGAAGACTTAAATTATATTTAGAGAAAAAATCACACACACACACACACACACACACACACACACACACACACACACACATATATATATACGGCATGTAAATTTCGTATGCAAGCTTTTGCTGGTAATAAGACATCAAAAACCAAATGTGTAAGTGTATAATAAAAGCATTAGTTAAATAGGAAGTCCGATAAATTTAATTTTGTTGTTGGTAATGAAACAAAATCTACTTGTACAAAATATTTTAATAGTTTGTACTGTAAAAGTATGTTTTGAATTAATACTCTGAATATGATCCTATACTTAGAGAACAATATTTAAGAGCTAACTGCCAATAAATACCATGGTGCTTTTATGTGATGGAAGGGCGAGTAATCAATTCAACCATGTGAAAGAATCATGTACTTCCTGATTCATTCAAGTGAGTTATCTTCATATAATACCGATGATGAATGACCAGAAGAAATCACTGTCTGACACTGCCTGCCAATGAATTTTTGGACGATGTTTGAATCTTGAAAGGTTCTCAATACCACTGAATCTTTGAAATGATTACTTATCACCAATCGTACACTTGAATGCACTAATTGAAAATCTAAACTTTAATGAGGAAAAACGAATGGCAATAAATTTGATGACACGATAGTAACTCATCTGACAATTATTCAATAGATCTAAAATTAGAATTCAAGCCAAATCAATGATTCTCATTATTAATTAGTAAATTATAAAACTGTATTGTGTGTATACTCTGCTCTTAATTCTCTTCCAAAAAAGCAGATTATTTTTTATTTGTTTGAAATCCTTATAAATGTAATAATAAATGAATTAAGTCAAGGGATTTGCGCATTAAATATGCACATACATATGTCATTGTTAGAGGATATTTATCGTTTGATGTTTTTTTCGCAACTTTTTATGGCAATGCATGTATTATTTTTTTTAATTCTATGAATTTATTCAATATTTTCACCAGAATAAATAAAAATGATTTTGGAATCTTATGACTACCATAACTACTCCCGATGCATTCGAATTCATGCTATTTTACCTTTTGCTGCTATGTAAGCCTTTTTACAGCTTAAAGATTTTACATTGTTTTTTAAAATGAATTAATTCTTTTTATTTCTAGATGAGGACTTTCATGAATTCATTTTTGAGGCATTATTGCCCCATTTTTTACGATTAAATTCAAAAAATATTAATATCATACCTAAATAATTTCAACAAATGTCAGTTATAAACCTATTTACTTATAAAGAGTTTCAGGAGAATTTTTAATATCAAAAAGTCTATTGCTTAACTGTCTTAAATATTTTGCTTTCATTGCACACAAGAAGAATTACATTTAAAACTGATAATTTTTTAAAAAATAAGAACAATCGATTATTTTTCTTTGTAATTCTCGAAAAAAGATGCATTTTATTTCATCAATTAACAATTAGACATTAGTTTTGAAAAATTATAGTTTATTTTCTTCTGTGATGATGAATTGTATAACATAGTAGTTTGTTTTAAATAAAGGTATAGTGATTAATTATTTTGAATGAATCTATAATTAAATGTATGATTAATTAACAAATCATGGATAAAGTGCACTTTTATGTAATTTATCAGTTGAATCACTAATAAAAATAAAATTTAGTGAGGTTTAATTTTCAGAAGTTAATTTGCAGCAATAGCTGAAAACATTTCACAAGTTTAAAATATTAATATTTATAATATTTCCCATGATGCTCTGACTCTTACATTAAATATATCGGAAATTTAAATAAAATTTAAAAATATTTGAGATACATGTAAACTAAAAAATATCATAGATGCTGTTGAAATAAGAATTTTGTTAAATACGAAGAATTCGAGGAGTATATTTAGATACGCCGTCGCACCATAATACCAAGACCAAACTATATGTTACAATCTTATTTGCTTAAATGCAGTCAATTTTTGGGATGTCAACATTAAATGATTAACATCGGAGGATATGTCATTAATCGAAAGTTACATTTTCCCACATTATGATATGTCATCACACTTACTTACCCCTATAAAATACACAATTGATTTCTAAAAATAATTCACATAATGTTTATTATGTCAACGTGTGCTAAGTGTTTTAGGTGAATAACTATGTTTATGATTAAAACGATATCAGAAGCAATCGTTTCATATAAATTAAAATCGAATTTACACGATACATTTAAAGTAAAACACAAAGGAGAAAAAGAATTCCCCATTTGTAATCAATATATCAATTACAAAGCATCCGAATGTAGTAATTAAAGTTTCCATGACAATTGGCATTTGCAAAATGAAATATTGAAAATTCCTGGTTAAAAATCTAATATAAAGGTCTTTTAACAAAGTATCGTTATTTTGAAAATGTGAAAGTGCTTTGTAAATAAGACGTCATTTACAATACAAGATGTTGGATTCTTTGTATCAGAATTAGTTTGTCCGATTATCAAAAGAACAGGAAATATATTTGATTTTATCAAAATTTCATGTTTATGCGTAAAAAAATAATACTATAATGGGACAAATAAATGTTTATTAGAAATTGAAAAATATTTTTTCAGCGATATAGTAAATTATACTAAATCGAGGAAACTAACATCGATGAAATTATAATAATATAAATAATTAAAAGTTCATATAAAGTATATAAAAATTGTCTATTGTTAAATTTGAAATGGTTAAAACTACGCAGTATAAAGAGCAAATTTTTATGGTTGGAATCTTTCATAAATTGGATAATATTTCCAAAGATAAGTCTTTTCTATACCCGATGTGTTTCACTAATACAAAATGTCAATTTGCTATTTTTGATTATCGATTCAATTTTTTCAGTGTCTTAAAAATGTTACTTTTCAGTTTATAATTACTCTCAAAGTAAATATATATCAGAAACTAAATCTAAAAAGCGATATACTCTAAAAATGCCCGTTCCTGCAATAAATATATCAGTTTTCAAGTAAATCATATTACTCATTCTATATTTGTTAATAAATTAAGCAATTTTATATTCCTAAATACAAAATGTAGTATTAACCAGTGATTCTGGTTATACTAGTTAATACTAAATTACATACTACTACAAATATTTATCTCCGTGACTCATAAATTTCTTTCCAAATAAAATGCAGAAGCAAACGACTTGAACGTTTACCTTAAGTTGCAGAAAAATTCGAAGGAACTAAAGATTTTATTTTTTTACCACTTCTACTCTAAGGCATCTATTCTTTTCCTTTCAATGCTTACATTTCCCATGGACAAGAAAAAGCTCATTAGCATTTTGCATTAGTTTAGTTTTTCCACCCACGGAAATAAAAGCTTATTGGCGCCTTCTACATTCTTCCCTTTCTCCAAAATAATCGCGGATTGATACGAAATTCAAGAAAAGCGAATAAAAGGCAGAAGGTTGCAGCCCAAATACAAATAAAAAAAATCCCAACCTCTGCGTCCTGATTGAACTACTGAATAAAATGTTATCAAATGTATTCTCTCCTTTTCGACATTGTGATATCTTTTTCCTTCCGCGAGAAAAAAGAAAGAAAGGAGAAGAAATATTATTTATGCCAAAACATAGAGAGGAACAAACCGATCTGATGTGATTTTGATTAGCTGCCACTATGAACTGACGGTTTTTTGAATCAATGAGATTTTGACATGAGAGTTGAAGGCCGTGGGTAAATGAAAAAAAGAAGTAAAAAAAGTTACTCCGAAAATAGAAATGCTAATGTTATGGAAAGTCAAGAAAATCTTTTCTTTTACGAAGAGGAATTTCTCGGTATTGATTTCAGTATTCCTTTGCTTTATACGATTGTTTTGAGTATTGGAGATGAAATCATTACGCTGATGCACGCATGAGTTCTTTTATCAGTTCTATCTCAATCTGTGGTTCTCTTATTTTGACGAGGCAGGTGAAACTGGCACTGTTCATCTGCCTGGAACATTGTTGGAGATATGTAAATGGAAATTGATATTGATTCCAACTGTGCGCTCTCTGTTTACTTATAACAAAACAAGCAAAGAGTTGCTTATAAATAACGATACAAAATAATATTTCTCTTTTGTGAAACTTAGAAAGTAGAGTTATTTTCTATTCTACCATCTTGGATACATATTAACAACTGTTTAAAATATGTTAAAACCTTTCCTTTTTGATGTTTCTAAAAATAACTTTGATTTCAATGGAAAAATTTTGTACTTAGAAGATTCCTCAACTTTTATACACGTTGTCTTCTAGTGGGATAACTATGAAAAATGGGATATTTTTTTTTCAAATTCTTTTTCCATATTTTTTCCATTCAAATTATTTAGTCTATTTGTCAAAAAATCATATTAAAGAGATACTATGGCTGTTATAATTATTGAAAATTATTTTATACTAATATATAAGTTAAAATGGCCTTTAGTTTACAAGATAAGTGCTTTAACTACAGTTTGATATTTACCCTTATATAGGTTTAGGATATTAAAACCAAATTAATTAAGGTTAAGGAAGCATCGAATTATAAGAAAAGTAGAGTAAATAAAAAATCTCAGATAGAGCATCAAGAACAGGAACACGAATCTGTTAGGAAATAGTAAGCATGATGAGACCTTTTTAAAATAGTTAAAATAATTTAGCTTTATCATTTATTATTTGGGAGTAAGATAATTACTAATATGGGAATAAATTGCATTTACGTTCCAGTACTTTCAAATGATAAAAATATAATTGAAAATTTACATCATTCAATAATCTCTCTAATTTTCTTTCACTGTGAAATTAAAATCCAAATATTAAATAGAAATGAAAATGTAAATTTTTTAAATTCGAGAACAGAGAAATGATTTATCAAATTTATATTTACATTACCATACAGTAAAATAATTAATTTTGTGAACTTATCATGTTCTGTTTAGTGTTCTGTTAAGGAAAGAGATAATATGTAGTGTTTAACAGTTTTTTCTGATAAAAAAACAATGGCCCCTGTTAGAAAAGTTTTAATAAAATATTTATAAATAGGTTTTAAATCACATGTATCTGAATGATCTTTAAAAATTTCTTTTCTGCTCAAAATCACAGGCTATTTAATCACTTTAAATTTGCTTCTCTTCCGAGTAATTTAGAACGCTTTTGTACAGACACCAGTTGCCATTATAGAGCAACGTTGTAATAGGAATGCTTTCTAAATTTTGTGGAATAACTCAGGAAAATTTAGCATTAGCCCAAGAAAGATATTTAAAGTATAATTAAAATTAGACCTACTTAACAGAACGGTATATATATATATAATATATATATATATATATATATATATATATATATGAGAGAGAGAGAGTTATTTTGGAAGTAACATTTCGATTGTAGACCTTAAATTGCAAATTAATTCGATACATTTTGAAACTCCTAGAATTTTGAATATAACTTGTTTCTCCTAGAACTATGCAAAGTGGGTAAAAACAAATAAAAAAATTGCCATTATATTCTTTGAAAATTAGAGGGACAGATTTAAAAAAATGTAGATTTTACAATTTGAAAAAATGATTTATAAAGAGACAGTTCATTAGTTTGCAAATAAAATTTCACTTCATTCTCTAACTTTTTTTCTTATAAAATAGTTTTCTGATACTTAGTATTCCTGATTTTAAAGAGCAATTAAAAGATTCAATATAAATTTTTAATATTACGAGTTTTATAAGGGTAATAATGATGGTCATGTCATAAAATTATTTATTCTAGCAAATTACTTTCATTATCTATTATTCCCTTCACCTTGGATTAAAAATAAAATATTTTTTGAAAAAGTACTTATAAAAATCAAAATAATTTATTATTTATAAATTTATGTACGGAGAGGATGAATTTAGAGGAATATGATACAAACTTAATAATAAAAATAATTTTGAAATTTTTTATTAATGCGATGAAAGTAGACACTTATTTTATTTTTTAATTACTTTCTATTTTTTGTCGTTAATTCATAATTTATTACTTAAAAAATATTGTAGTTCTGAAACAATTTTATTTTTAAATTCACTTACAGATGGTAACAATTTGTTGAAATTAAAAACTTAACTAAATTAATTGATTAATTTATAATTAAATTCTAAAATTAGTAATTGAATCTTTAGAAATATGAAAGCGGTCAGATAAATTTGGATAAAAAGTGAAAATTACTTTACAATAAAGTAAATAAATTAAATTCGAGAAATTAATTAAATTAATTTCTATTTGAATTGGGCCGAAATTAATTAAATTAATTAATTTAATTAATTTCGTCCCAATTTAGATAGAATAGTGGAAAATAACCAGTTCAGCACAGTTCAACTGTTATACCGAAAGAAATTCATCATATTACAGTATTTCATACCCGATAAAATATTCATTTTTTATCAAAATATAAACTCAAACTATTTTAAAATGGTTAGTCAAAAGAAGTTGGAAAATTAAAGAAATGATAAAGAAAGATGTAGACAGTCTCAAAAATAATGTAGCTACTTCAGAATTTTCAATTTAACACCAGAATACTATAAAAAGACTTCATATTTCATTAGCGGTTATATGATATGAAAAATTTAATAATAAATTTATTCTTTGAATTCATTTAAAATCTTTTTCATTTTTTTTATTCTGACGACAGTTGATGCCCGTTAGGTAATTAAAACCAATTAAAAGCCTTATTTGAAGTAAGAAGATCTTTTATCGTTGTAGTAGTTTGAATTCTACAAAAGAGTGCGTTATAAGGCTTACTCCACAAATAAATATAAAGTAATTTATTCTGATTTTTTTTGCTATTATATTAGTTTTAGGAATATATACAAGTTAAGAGTTGATGGATAGGTTATATTCTTTCTATTTAAATTAATTACAGCATGCTTTTAAAAAAATATATTCAGTTGTTTTCGTATACAATAATAATTATTTCATATATAGATTTTATAAGCAAACAATTTTGTAACACAACCAGATTTTTTTTATTTCTCTGATAATCAAGATTTATACAATAAACTATTAAAAAAACTGTTTTTTTATGAACGACTGCGCACATTAGCATATATACTGAATAGTAATTAATTCAGATCATCAAAGAATACTATTTGTATTTGAAAAATGTATAATTTCATAATTTAAGTACAATTTTTATTAAAAATATTGGAAAGAATGTTCTTTGAATGAAAATACTATCCAACATGGTTAATTATAGTCTGACGGGAATTCCAATACCATTTAAAGAATACTATTATGTTACTATGATACTATACATTTAAAATGAAATAATTTTTAGCCTGAGGTGAAGTTTAGAACATGTTCTAAGTTTTTAGATTTTATAGTGAGAAATTTTCCCCCTCTGATACATTTTCTGTTTAAATCTCATGACCCCCGATAATAAAACAAAGATAAAGGATAAAACAGCAGAAGGCAAAATTAAACAAATAAATCTGAGGAATAGAAAAAAAAAAGATATGTTTGTAGTTTAAGAGAGGAATTTGTTTTATAGGAGGAATTTTGAAATACAAACTACTCTTCCAGATTCGATTAGAACAAAATTTTTTTTTCTGTCTAGGCAAACTTGAAAAAATCTGAAATTATTGCGAGACAAATCCCGCACATCACTTGATTCCTCACGGAACTGAAATCTTCCCCCCTAATAAAACGAAATCGAGACCAGATGATCGCTGCTGATCAGCTGAGTTGCTAAGGTAACTGAAAGCGAGTGTCCTGTTGAGAAATTCAGGAGCGTTGATAGATCGTTTTAACTCTTTCTCTGGGTAAAGAGAGCGGGATCTTACAACTGCGTTATCGCCCGATGCGCGCCAATAGTAAAACAGCCGAGGAAACTATCACGTGACCTATGACGTCAAATGTACCCCGCACGGTTGCTAGGGGCAACTACGTCTACTGATATAATATTACCGGAGAATGCAGCTGGTTTGAGCTTTAGAGTTACATAGAAACCTTATGAGGTATTCTCACACCGGCGGGAGGCGCGGTTTTTTAATCCCCGTATACAAGTAACCCCCCGTATAGTACGGTGCTTAAGTTCCTGAGAATTACCGTGCATTGCGAATCCGTGTTATATGAAAAAAAAGAAGGGGGGATTCTCCACAATTTAAGGAAACGGAGTGCAATAATTTTTATAAGTTAAAGAAATATTTCTATTAGCACAGTTTCCCCAAAATGATATATTAATAAATAAATGCATTTTTGTCACTTTTTACAAAACACCATAAATAAGTGAGGGCATTCATTTTCTTTTCAATAAGATATTCTCACCTTCTGAAAAAATATTTATATTTTAAAATAAACTTATTAATTTTGATTGCATAATTTCCCTTGGGTAACTTTAAAAATAACCATTTTATAGCCTAATATTAAGCTAGTTTCCACTTTGTTTTTTTAGTAACAGGTAGAAAACCCCCCTTCCTAAGTGTTTTGCGCTGTCTGGAGCATTCGTTAACCCTCCTGTCAGAGTGGAATATAGAACCTTTTGGTTGCCACCTGTGGTATCGTCTTCGAATTATATTAGGTTATTTCAAATGTTATTTCTGACAAATTTGCTTTTCCTTTTTTACCTCCTCATATATTTGACAGACATATTAAGACTTCCCAAATTCTGCTGTTGAATGGAGAATATGTTATAGGATACAGCGGTGTTTCATAGTTTCTCCTCAAACCGTATGAGATCAAAGCCATTTTCAAAGAAGTCATGATTCACGAGGATTCCTTCTGTTTTCGATCCATATCAGCAGGAAATCTAACTTTAGGTTGCCAAATTATACAACAATTTCCGCTTATCATCAAAATGTTTCTAATCATCTTTCTATGATTCACTAAGAAAGTTAATTTAAATAGGGATTTAATACGTTTGCTTTCTTATTTAGAAGTGTGTTTTTTTCCTTTACACAAAGAAGCGTTACATTATTTTATACAAGGAAGATTTATGATACATTTTTGTGTATTAGCTATTTCATGGGTATTCAAGTGATCCCCAGTCTCGAACAAGGATTATAGATATATTATAAAAATTCTGGTTATTAAACAAGAGAAACTTTAAAAGAGATCTTCAGATTTATTTTCTTGATTATCCAAAAATTCATTGTTTTCCAGCATTTAAAATTTCTTTGTTAGGCTCAGGAACCGAGTCCACTCCCATTACAGCAAAGGGAAAGTGTGAGAAAGTTTCCACCAAACAAAAAAGCAGATTATAGGAAAGCTTCCACCAACCAAAAAAGGAGATAATGAGAAAGATTCAAAGCTAAACTCTAATGAGTAAAAATTAAGGTTTGATGCGCTATTTTCAAATGATAATTTAGCTTAACATTGTACAGTTAAAGTTACGAAAATTTGTCTCTGAGAAATGTGAAAAAGCCAAAAAATCGTGTTACTAGGAAGTGCAATTGAACATTGAATTAAAGGGATTAAAAAATAATTCTATAAATGTGGGCACATATGCGCGCACAGAAAAACAGGAGAGATCCAAAAACTGTTGCAGTGATAGATTATCCTGATTTGAACGTTCAGCGAATGTAAGAAAGAGCTTAATATTATCCAATAACTATATAAAATGGCTATGAAATGGTTAATTTAATAGCTTAATAACCTTGCACTTATTGCAATGTAATGGATCCTCGGCATGAAAATTGCTTTTTTTTACTTCAAAGTACTAGTTCGAGAAGTGTTTTTCAAGAAATAAAAGCAAAATTTATGTGATGAAAATACCAGATATAATCGTATTTGTTACATTTACCTACTGAAAACTGATATTATACCTACAGAAAGCTGTTTGATTAATATTAATTCTTTGGAAAAATAATTTCCCACTAAATTACTTCAATATTATCTAGAATACGTCTTATCTAAATACATATTTCATACAAAACTTTTGTAATGATGCTCATTTTTGATTAATAAATAATGCATAACACTTGAAAATGTTTTGATTTCAAAAAATAAAAAAATTTAACTTTAGATTAAAAAATCTCATCAAATAATTTAGATTTTAAAATGCTTTTTAATTTAAGAATTTAAATTTGAAATTGGTTTTTAAAGTTTTTTTCGCATATTCCTCACATTAATTTACATTAATTCATATAGTTGCTATTTAGGAATAAAACTAATACAGTGGCTGGTTAAGACAAGTTCTGAAAATTTAATATTACAAATCTTGAAAATCATTTAATTCAGAAAAAATGCATTTTTGAAAGATAAAGTATCTAGAAAGTGTTTTTTATAATATCTTCTTTATTTCCTTAACACATCAGCTGCTGTTGACGCCATCTGACACATGTCTGCGATGTGATTGGACGACTTCTCTACTATAGTTAATAGACAGTAGAGAAGGGACTATCTAGTGAGATAGAAAATGTTATTCATAAGCATATGCCTTGACTCCGCAGATCCCTCAAGATTAAAGAGTGGAATAAATTTTAGAGCCTTAACTAAACAAGTAATATAAAAACAATTTTTTTAAAATCAATTCCTTCTTAGGTAAACAAAGAAAATTTTTATTTTAGTTACTTTTTATTAAATAGTTACAATTAATATAAATATATATATAAATTTGACAGAATCACAATATTAAGCGGCAAAATGCAAAGCGAATTTCCTGGCAATTTCTATTCTCCTTTCTATATATGCTGTTCGAACCCGTAGCCCAAGGGATGCGAGTCCAACGCCGTACTAACCAGACTATGCCGCGTGACAGTTACAATTACTATAAATAACTGATAATAAATTATACTAGCGTTGAATTTTTAAAACCAATTGAAGATTCAAAGCCATTTGTGACAGCACAAAATGCGTGATTTTTCTACACAAGTTGGAGAACGCAATACAGATTAGAAATTTACAATTTTCTTTATTCTATATTATTTTAATTCGAAAGTACTTCAAAATAAATCGGAAAAATCGATTAATTAACAATGTTTAATTTTAAATGCACCAAACATTAGGAAAATAAACAGAATCGTTTAAAGTAATCAGTCGAACACATGTTAAGCTTAATCTCATTGGTGTAGGTGGAAAAAAACTGAATTCGTTACTTATTTATTGGGGGTTAAATAAAGACTTTTTGGCTAAAAGTTAGTTTTTAATTAATTAATAAAAAATTAATGAATTAATATTTGAAAAAACTGTATTAGCATCAAATGTCATCCACTACAAGTTTTATAAAATTTACTTGAGCTTGATGGATGAATAAAATATATTTTAATAACGATTGAAAATTTGAGCTATATATATACACTGAAGTGACAAAAGTCATGGGATAGCAATATGCAAATATACAGATGGCAGTAGTATCGCAGCGAAAAAGTATAAATGGGCAGTTCGTTTTCCAAAGCTTTCATTTGTGTTCAAGTTATTCATGTGAACAGGTTTTTCGTGATTTATGGTGGCACGACGAGAATTAACAGACTTTGTACGTGGAATGTTGGAGCTAGACGCATGGGTCATTCCATTGCGGATATCGTTAGTGAATTCAACATTCCGAGGTCCACAGTATCAAGAGTGTGCCGAGAGTATGAAATTTCAGGCATCCCATCCCATCATGGACAGCGCAGTGGGCGACCACCTGCACTTAACGACCGAAACCGCCGACGTCTGTGTAGAATGGTCAGTGTTAATAGACACGCAATACTTCGTCAAATAACTGCAGGAATCAATGTGAGACGTACGAGGGACGTGTCCGATAGGACTGTGCGGCGAAATTTGTCTTCCTTGGGCTATAACAGCAGAAGACCGACTCGAGTGTCTTTACTGACAACACGACATCGCCTGCAGCGACTCACCTGGGCTCGTGAGCATATCGACTGGTCCCTAGACCAGTGGAAAACCATGGCATGGTCAGAGGAGTCACGATTTCAGTTGTTACGAGCTGATGGTAGAGTTCGAGTGTGGAACAGACCCCACGAAGCCGTGGACCCAAACTGTCAGCAAGGCACTGTTCAAGCTAGTGGTGGCTGCATAATAGTGTGGGCTGTTTTTACATTACATGAACTCAGTCCTCTGGTGCAACTGAACCGATCATTGACTGGAAATGGTTATGTTCAGCTGCTTGCAGATCACTTGCAGCCATTCATGGACTTCACGTACCCACACAACGATGGGATTTTTATGGATGACAATGCGCCATGTCACCGGGCCAGAACTGTTCCCGATTGGTTTGAAGAACATTCGGGACAATTCCAGCGCATGATCTGGCCACCTAGATCGCCCGATATGAATCCCATCGAGCATTTATGGGACATCATCGAAAGATCCGTTCGTGCCCAAACTCCTGCACCATCCACACTTTCACAATTATGGACGTCTATACAGACAGCATGGCTCAATAATCCTGCAGAGGACTTCCAATGACTTGTGGACTCCATGACACGTCGAGTTGTTGCACTTCGCCGGGCAAAAGGAGAACCGACACGATATTAACATTCATCCCATGACTTTTGTCACTTCAGTGTATATATATATATATATATATATATA
>JAOUZG010047704.1:3919750-3974284 GCA_026289955.1 Argiope argentata | reverse complement strand
GAGTTTTAGAAACGTGCAAGATTTCCAATATCCTAGCATTCCTTTCTACAATATATTACATGCGGTACTATTGATATTTTTTAAGAAAAAATCACTACTCCCATGCTTTTCCTACTTAGGAAAAGTTTTTTTATGGTTACTGTGTGCTTTATTACGACAAGAAACTGAAGCATTTGCTTAGGAGCAATTCAGTTTATTAGAAGAATCTGATTTTTATTCGGGAGATTTTTTTTAATTGGGCTCACATTACTAAAATTAAAATCATATTTCTAAAGTTTCCAATTCTAGGGGATAATTTTAATTCTAGAAATTAAAGTGTAAATTAATTAAAAAATTAAATTTTAAAGACTTTTGGACACCAATTGTTCCATTCTTTCTGTAGCTTATATATGCACAATTAGTTAAAGTAATTTTTGTTACGAATTATCTCCATTGCGCCTCTTTCCTAGTAAGCACTTTGTATACATATTTATAGTTATACATACGTTCTGGAACATACATATATCAGTTCACTTGACATCCCTTTGTCTTATGTTTTCTCTTCGAGAGACCTTTTAAATAAATCACCATTTATTATATAAACATCCTCTTCACAGCTAGATATAAATAGATGGTTGCTTAAAGAAGTAATAAATAATGCTGCTTGAAGTACTTAGATACTTTTATTAATGAAATTAATTGCTAGATTACTTCCAAGACTCCGTTGTTTCCGCATACATTTAATTATGATTTATTTATAACATCAAATGATCAAAATTTGCGTAAGACATACTGACATTTATTAAAAATTATAGACAAAAACTTCAGTAAATCTTTTGTTATATTTTATTTATTTGAAATAAACTGGTTATGATAGGTGAATCTTTCTTAGCTTAAATATAAGAGATACAAATAATATTACTCAACTTTTTATAAAATTTCTTAAATATGAAACAATTTTGTTACGAAAGAAACTAAATTTTTGTCTTCATACATGTAAATTAAATTCCTTTAAAAGTAAAAGAATCTACTAATTCAATTTTTCCCGATATGCTAACATATTTTTACCCTGTTTAATAGATCAATAACAGAAAGCATTAATTTTTCGATACGTTTTAAAGCTGCATTAGTAAGATCATTTCAAAAAATTAACGAATAAAGGTTCCAGTGCATCATAATTGGTTAGTTTGAAAAAAAATTGATTTCGAATTCAATTTATTATGTACTATTATGAATTTTTGTACAGGTTTGTACCACTTAAATATAACTAAAACAATATGAAAATAAAGAGAATCCTTGGAAAGAAAAAATAAGTAAGATAATCAAGCCAATTGATACAAAATGTTTTATAGATTTTACTTTAGCAATCAATTGTAACAAATTAATTATAACATAAGTGTTTATTACATTAATCTTCAGAAAAACGAAAGCCGTCCTGGTAGTTTAAGATGCGATTATATGTACTAGAGGTTCACTCTCATAATGGTCCAATAGCCAATTTCTATATAATTAGAAATATGATTACACTTTCAATCGAGAAAATACTTTAAATGAATTGAGAATTACATTTTATGTTGTCCATAAATTCTGGATTTTTATGTATCTCGTTCTTTCAATTTATCTTGCAAAACACTTCGAAACCATAGCATTTTAATCACAGAGGTTCCACTCTTTTGCGACTTAAACTGAGCATGTTATGTATCTTTAGATATTACTATTTTTGATAATTTTAAACAATTCCAAAGGGTGCCTCAAAGAAAATCTACCATAGGTAGGCCATTTTTGCTATAAGCAAATGTTCGTTGGCTTAAAACATTGACTTTCAAATCTGCACAAGTCAATCTATTATAGCCTCCGAGAGATTAAACTTTCGTCGCTTACATTATTATGTGTCAATAATATTTTATGGAATACGACTTATAGCATCGATGAGCTCTGTAAAAATGATGATTTCGTATTTTTTTCTGTCGTATAAAATATTTAATTCTTTATTTAAAACATTCCTTTAACTGAAAAAATATACTTATATCTAATGACTGAGAAATCTCTTATTGGATTATGAAAAGAGGGGATACCTTGTATAAAGAAACCAAGCATATATCTCGATATCCATAAATATAGGGAAAAAGAAAACGCCAGATGTTAATTTTCACACACAAAAGTAATTTATGAGTGCAGAAAGAAAACGGCATAATTGCAAAGTATGGAAATAGTTTTACCAATTTGTCGAAGAATATGCAAATGCGAGTATTTCGGACTTCAGGTCATGCATGCAAGTCAGAGCGAGATTGTGGAATATGTAAACATTAGACGTTATGCATGCTTTATTCATATGATTAGTATTTGATTTAGCAGCGATTATGAATCAAAGAACACAGGTAAGTAATTATATTCATGGAAGAACTGTGGATAAATTAAAATAGTATTATTCAATCAAAGATTGTTTTGCTTATTTTGGAATTGAGAAAAGCGTTATTGGATGACTATAGAAAAAAATTATAAAGCTGGAAATAATACTAAATGTTAAAAGGTGTGATTCAGGTAAATAAACCAAAACTGCAACAAATAAGGATCCTTATATAGAAATAACAGCCAAAGGAACTCATCGGATGGCTGCTATCAATCTGTTATAAGCGATGCAGAAATGCAAAGAATTCAGAGTATCATACTAGACAGGAACTAAGATATTCAGTAAGTTTTGCTTTTTTGATTTTAAATCAGTAGGATGATGAGTAATAGAGAAATATATTGTTCCCATATGAAATAGATTTTGTTTATTGTGTTATTCAGAGCATCAGCACATATGGTGAGAATTCAAAACTTCTCTTCTTCGAGAAATATTTTGTAAACTGACTATTAGAGCAAAAGGGATGAAATATTAGGACATATTTAATATTTAACGAACATACAAAACTTCACATCATAAAAGGAAGAACTATGAAAGCATAAGCATCTTTGTAGGAAATTATAGTGCCTTATGAACGCAATATTCCAGATGATATTTAGTATTGTTTCAAGTTTATCTATCGATGATAATTTCCAATGTCATTTTACGGCGACATTTAATGATCTTCAAAAGGAACGGTTACATCGAAAAAAGTAGCCTATACCCTCAATCCACCTTAATCACATGATATATAGAATATGCATTTGATAGATAACTCGCTGATCGCATTATACAACACTTAATAAAAAAGATTGATTCAAAAAAACCTTTATGTAGAAATGGCAGAATTTACCGTCAAATTTCCTGAATAATCTGGTCAAGAATATGCGTAATCGATGCTACCCCGTGTATTACAAGGTAACAAATAAGTTCTTGTCTTTTTTAATGACCCAAAAGAACATGACATACAAACAGCGTAACCTATTGTTAGTGCTCGAAGTAATAACCATCGGCATCCAGCACTTTTTGTCAAGTGTCTCCAGTTATTCAATCCCCTTGCGGTAAAAATCGGGGGTGTGGGACGCAAAGCAGTTCATGAGATCTTGGCGCAAATCTGCTTCATTGGTGAAGGATTTACAACGAGGAGGATTGCCCAGGGAATGGAAGAGGTGGTAATCTGATGGTGAGAGGTCAGGTGAGTAAGGAGGATGGTACAAAGTCTCCCAACAAGTCACTGTATCGTATTCCTGGCCACCCGCGCGGCATGCGGCCTCGCGTTATTATGCAATAACGTGCACCCTTTCTATTAATCAGTGCTGGCTCCTTCTGATGCAATGCCAGTTGGTTACACGTTTCAGTTGCTGCGAGCATAGGTCCGCAGTGACCGTTTGACCCATTGTTAGCAACTCATAGTGAACACTTGACAACAAGTCCACTAGGCAGAGCTTTATCACAAAGGAACAAATCTCCAGACCTGAATTTTTGAAACCAATGCCTTGCCTTACGCTCATTGAAAGCACTATCCACAAACGCTTGACACATTCGGCGACTTGATGCAGCGGCTGATAAGCCCACTTTAAAGTCGTAAAGTAAACAACCCCGAACGAGCTCCTTCGATACGTCCATTTCGCTTCGCTACTGTACGAGTTCCGATTGATGAATGTGAGGAGTGGACCTGCGTTTAAAACAACTGATATTCCTACTCTCGACTGACGGTTTCTAAATCACGTCATACATGGGTTCACCTACATATTCTCACTTCTTTCAATGGAAATGCACATACGGCAAGAGCTTTTTTTTGTTTACCTTGTACAATGAAAGGTAGATACATACCCAACTAAGAATTCATAAAAGAATCTGTCATAAAATTCTTATTATTCTTTTGTTATCTCCCTAAAAACATGGAACTAGAATCTTTTTCTTTTGTGCCCTGTACTTCCCGTATATATTCATTAATCTGTTAGTTACAAAATTAAACCTTCCCTTAAATCTTATTTGTATTTCATATTTATGCCTTTATTAATGTAAAATACTGTCAATTATATTTTAGCACATAATCATGCTGTCCCATAATTTAAGTACATCTTGTACTTTTAGATTATTCAGTTAACTATATTGCAAACGGAGCAAAGTAAAAATACCCAGTCTATACTAATTAATTTTATTTTAAAAATTATGTATTTTTCTCTTAAGTAACCTTTCAGAAAGAATATCACTAATTACTGGCACATAAAGAAGGCATTACCTTGATAAAAAATTTGGCGCAAGTCTTGTAATTATCTCTCTGCTTACATCATTCCTAATATCAGACACGAAAAAGAAAAAAAATATTAAAAAATATTTTAGCTATAATCGTACCTTATATAATTTTTTTTAACAAAATTTTAATAAATATATCTATGGAAGAATAAATCAAGCAGAGAAGGAAAAATTAATGAATTTACTTTTGAACTTTCAGTTTGATTAGAATGAATCAAAACATTAATTAATGAATGAAAGTTTCTTTATCAAAATTTTCCTAACCTTAAATCATAAATATAACAAGTAAATAATTTTATTTAAAGACTAACCATCTTTGAGAACAGCTGGTTTGGCGGGAATATTGAACGAGAAAATTTTTAAATAAACTTTAAGCTTAACTCGCGCTTAATGGTTCTTTCGACAAAGTATTTTAAATTTCAACTCGTACTATTTTAGTAGCCCTGCATCCATTCTTTTTACTATACCCGTCCCCACTCAATTCTCTCTTTCTCTCAACTGACTAAAATTTAAGGTTTAATCTGCAAATAGAAAGCAATTAAACTTTACCTTACTCAATAACTTGTCAATTCAAATATTCACCTAGTAACCTAATATACATAAAGTATAAATATATAACAGGTAAGTTCATTCAGAATCGGCGCTTTTATGTAAACCGACAATATTTCAAAGTTTTTGTATTATTTTAGCGAATTCTTGTATACTTATTAAATAAAAGGCTTAATGCACTGCATTGTGGAAGCAAATTGAAAATTAAAGGAAGACGATACATTTTATATACATGTTTGGCATGTTTCGTTCACATTATTTTTCGGAATAGAGAAGTTGGGTAAGAAATGTAAATAATGGTAATGTAGAGAATGTAGGGTAAGAAGTGTAAAAAGATGATAATTTTTCATTATTTTCATATTTTTCAATTTAAGCCTTATTTATAAATGACCCCTTTATGTTTCAAATAAAATATTTTTATAAAACTTTACTTTAAAAAGAAATATATTTAAATGAAAAATCTTCATGCAATAATGAACAACGCTGTCAGATAAACCCTTTATAAAACAATTGTAAAACAATGAAATGGATAAGAATTTTATTACAGCAATGAAAGTTACTAATGTAAAATAAATTTAAAATATTTTTAAAAATATTTAAATAAACATAAAATAAATAACAGCAAAATAAGCGTAAAAACGATAATTTGTTTAATTTTTCCTACGGAGAAAAAAATTGAGTTACATATGATCGATAGTTATTGAGAAAAAAAGTGCAAAAAATTCCCTTAATTTCTAATTAAAGCTTCAAAAATAAGCTTTTAAGTGCTTATTTTTCTTTTGCAAGCATGTTTGCAGCAAATCTTTTAAATCTAGATCCATCCGTCTGTCTAAGACACAACTGGATCTCGTTTAATTCAGCTATATCTAAATCAGTAATATCTAAAAATGAAAAAGAATAAATGAATAAAAAAGCCCATTTAATGACACGGCTGTGTTATAAAATATGAATCACAGTGAGCTTTAGATCAAACTAATCAATATAAATTTTGAAACCACTCTATATCTTCCGCATAATATGAAATTAAAAATTTCCAAGTTTTCATTACCCTTCCAAAGTATTGATTATGAATGAAGAGAAATTATTCAACTAGCAATAAAATTTCATATGCCATGTTTCGAAGTTATTTTACTACTTGCATCTCTACAAAGATCAAAGTCGGGGGAAAAGAATATTTCTCATTCCTTGTATACATCAAGTCTTATTTCAAAAGTTATTTTGTGAAAGAAGCTAATGCATTCAGGGGAAGACTGTGCATTACTTTAATAAGAGCGGGATTTGTAGAGTTCTCCTCGATTATTTAAAATTCTGCAAATAATACGAGCCATCTCTAGGGATACGGGAGATGTAATGAGAAAATTAATGGAATAATTTGGACGGAAACAGTTTATAATTTATGAAGCCATTTCAAGCTTTGTGTATCGTCTTTTCTGTTCGGTCTTATGCAAAATCCTTCCGTCTAAAGCCACGAAACAAATTTCGCTACGACGTTATTTTGAACTTTCCTTCAAAGGTTTTTATTTAAGTTGCTACAATGCCCTTTATATCTTAAACTGGATTACTCCTATATGATATTTCTACACGCACATGATAAATAAAGAACCGAGGAAACAAAAGGTGGCAGAAAATACAAAATATCTATGAACACAAATTTATACGGGATAACTATGTGACGTGTAAATGTAAAACCTCGCTGAAAAAATATCTTTGGAATAAAATTTTTTAGTTGACATATAATGGTATAAAATATGGCTTTATTCCTCTAAAAGAAAAGTAAATAACTTTTATATTATATTAAAGTCTCAAGCGGCAAAAGATAAAACGATTGCATAAAAATATTTAAAATGTTTTAAATAAATGGATACATTAATAGATAAATATAAATATAGCCTTAATATTTGACATAGAATATAAATTGCAGTTTTGTTTTGATAAAAAGGTATGTAATCATAATTTTTAAATTTTTATTGACGACAAAGCAACTTTGATATTTCAAACCTAAAAAGCTGAATTATATAAATTTCATAATGTGTGTGATTATTTTATTTCTAAGAAATAAATATTGAATAAAGGTATTTTTATGATACTTTATTCAAAATATATAATTCCTTCAAGTATAAATAATAAAATTACATGCAATTTATTTGGGAACTAACCTATTGCTATATATGTGCTAAAAGGATAGTACTGCAATATAAGTATAATTAAGAGTTGTTTTTTTAATGATGATTAGAAAAATGGGAGAAATATAAAACACTATTCAAATAAAATATATATTTTTTTCTGAAGAATTTAATGTTTCTTAAACATTTTGTGCCACTCCAAAATGTATCCTGCAAAAAATAACTTTGCTATTTAATTTGAGAATATCTATGATAAAATAAATGCATAAAATATCTACAAGCAGTAATTTTTTGCTGCTTTTAAAGCATAACATGAGAGTTGATGATGATGTTTGTGGCACTTCCCATGAACAAGCTTCGCCGAGGCATCAGTAAGTTTTAAGCCGAAAGGAGCGTCTCTAGTTTTGAAGTAGAGCCAACTAGGACCAAGAGTACGACTTAGCTACACACTCATTACAATCGCTCCCATTTTACAGGGGGTCACTTTCATATACCTTACAGATATAACACATAAGAAGAAACCTGCCCAAACCGGGACTCGAACCCAGGACACCCAGCTCTTAGGGAAGACGCGCTACCTTTATGCCAGGACGTCTGCTAACATGACTGCTATGTCTTTAAATATATTTTCTTATCCCTCAAAATGTTACAAGCAGTTATAATTTATACCGAGCGTAATGTATATTATTTCAAGAGGAATTTATACAGTGGGTGAAATTCAAGTTACATCACAAGACATTTTACAGCGGATAAAAAAACTTTGCGAAGTTTATTAATTATGGTGACCAGGGACCTTTAAAAGGACTTTTTTCAATTTTTTCCTTAGCAATTTATATTTTACAGTCATTAAGAGCAACACTACAGGAGATGACACATAAAATTGTTAAGGATTATGTTAATATATTTATGAGTTAACGAGGTTCATATAATATAATATTAGCGATAAATAACTTTAATGAAAAATGTTCCATGAGCTGCAAATTTGTTCGAAAACACTCCAATTTTTATTGTTACTTACTCTAACCCTTTTGAAACAAAAGTTGGGATGAAACTTGAAGTTTGAGTATGAAATATCAAAATTAACCAATATAATAATTTAAAACTACTAATTCTTTTAAATGTTTAAGTAGTTTTGAGATATTACATTGTTTAATTTTGATATTTTGTACTCAAACTTCAAGATTAATCTCAACTTTTGTTTCAAAAGGGTTAGAGAAAATAATAATAAAAATTGGAGTGTTTTCGAACAAATTTGGAGCGCATGGAATATTTTTCATTAACGTTATTTTTCGCTAATATATATTACATTAACTCTCCCTAACTCAAATGAATTGACATACAGAATATTAAAGCATTATGTTATTTCCTATAGTATTACTCTTAAAGCCTGTAAAATTTCAAATTGCTAAGGTAAAATTGAAATAAAATCATTTTAAAGGTCCCTGGTCGCCTTAACTGATGCATTACTTAATTACAGAAATAATTTGTCTTGTTATAGTTATTACTGTGGTTAAAACGTATACTTACAGTGAACAACATAAGTACTTTTCTTGAAAATCATGAAGCCCATTAACTGTAATTCCAAAATTTTCAATACATATAATAAATGAGGTGTTTCATTTTCTTAGTATTATTTAAAATATCGAACTATCAAAGGTTATAAGATGGAAATATAATTTTATAATAAAATACTATCTACTTAAGAATTTTAATCAGTTTCTAAAAAACGTATGAAATAACTGTATCAAATTCTTGTTTTGTTTAGAAGATTAAAAATGAGCTTCAAAATAAAATCAGAAAAACTTTGATGCAATTTAGACCGAAGATAAACTCAAATACTAATAGTGTCTGTCCGAGATTGTATGCAAACTTAGTGCATATATTCTTGACATGTTGCTCGAGTGCAAAATAAAATATAAAAAAATATTTATATTTACATTTAATAAATTTCGCAGTTACATAGGTATAATTTCTTTAAAGCGAATACTTGAAACACAAAGATCTCCTCTAAACTTAGTCCTTGATTAAAAAGACAGACTGACTCCTGAAAAAGGCTAAGTAAATGGAAATGAGTTATTACGCGTTCAAATTTCACTTTGAAAATAAATATGTAGTAATTCTATCAAATCTTTTTGAAATGATTTTATGTTTTTTTTCAAACTAGTGTATTAGGTAAATATTTATTAGTTCAACCAATGCAGTAAACAACACAAAAATTAGATAAATAAATAAATATCGATTCATTGCCTGTTTATTTTCGAAATCGCATTATTTTCATATGAGTAATTTAAGCACTGATCGGAAATCTAAAGACTGAAAATGTTAGAATGGAAAAAAAGACGCATTTTCAATTTTACAAAATCTTTGAATTTTTTCGTACTTTTATTATTATACTTTTCTTCCAATGTTTTAGTGAATGAACATCGAATGTATTCGGCTTTCTCAAATTATTTTAAATCGAAATAATCCAACAAAAACGCCACATAAATCGGGAGTTGAAATGGCTGAAGCAATTTAACAAACTAGAATGCGAATTAAATCAATCTAAGTTTTACTAAACAATGAATAAAAATAAAATTGCTTAAGCATATCCTCGAATGCTTACCGTAATAGTATTTAGGTATCGAGTGTCGTAACACATTTCGGGAATTTGAGGGAAATAATAAAATTTATCTCAATTTTTTTTAATCTTCAAGGAAATAATAAAATTATTTTAAGTGCCAAATGATAAATGCACTTGTATTTAATCAGCATGTATTGAAATAAAGCTTCGGTAAGTGGCAAAAATGTATTAACTTCCTTTCTTTACCATCTTATTAAAAGTAAGTGATTTAAAGTATCTTTATGTGTTATAAATATGATTTTATTTACCGAAGATATGTAGGATGAAAGAGAAAACTATCTTTGGTAAAGATATTCGGCCTTAATATTATCCCTGCAGGACAGAGACTGTATAACGAAATGTGACATTTTCTTTCTGTCACAACAAAAGATGTCAGCAAGGGAGATAGAGGATTTCTTACGTTGACGTCTTTGAGGACCTCTAATGATCTCATTTTGAAAGGATATACCTTGAGGAATGCAATGATACTTCTTAATGTTACAATGTTAGAGGATGACCATTGCGTTATCTAATCATTAAATATGATAGACAAAGATTCCAAATAAAATGTTAGCTCAGATAATACATATAATATGCATGAAGGGATGCATCATCTGTCACTAGATACAAGCCTTCAGTCGAGGTTATAAAATTCTACCAGTAGAAAAGAAACATTGAAACACAGTTGCAAGCATGGTATAAAACATTTAATGCACATCTTTCAAGCGTGGTTTAAAATATCATCGTATACAAAACTAAAATTTTACTTAATGATAATGAATTCTGTCTATTGAGTTTACCAAGAAATTTACGAAAATAGGACTTTAATATCATTTTGAATTTAAGTGAAGCAAGTTGTTTCATGGAAGGTAGTAATTGGCATAAAATAATTGTTGAAGAAGAAACAAACTACATAATTATCGGTTTAATCATATACAATTGAAAAATATCATAACAAATGCGAAACATCGTGAATAAATATTTTTGTTTCCTGGAACAAAAATATTTATTCATGATGTTAATTATTTTTAAGAATATTTTAAAATCTCCCTTGACAACATTATATTTCAGAAACTTATTTCCAACAAAATGAGAAATTAATTTTTAATAAATTTGTCTTAATTATATTATATTTGTCTTAATTATATTAATTAATTTGCATTAGTTACAAAATCCTTGAATTATCACCATGTATTAAATTAACTGTCTCAATTAGAACAGCTTGAAAAAACTATTCAAAACTTCTCGTTTGATCAAGATAATTTTCAGCGGTTTAAATAAATGTCCTTCATAATATCTTTTCCATCATTTGACTCGGAAGAAAATCATTATTATTTATTCATTTATTATAAAATGAGGATTTATTGGTCCTCTTTCAGAGGATTAAATGAATGCCTACAATGACATTATTCTTCAGACTATAATAATCTTGTATGATATAGAATAAAACGCATTTTTTAAAAGAATTTTAGGAGGAGGAAAATCATGTTGTATTTTAACGTCTTCCTTTTAACCTATTGGGTTAAAAATTTGATACAGATATACATTTTTGATGTAAATATAGCAATCAAAACTTCACATAGTCTGGTTAAGAGACTCTTAACTAAAAGCACGTTTACTATTCATTGTATGACTTTCGAATACGTACAGTTTTTACGCAGAGTATTTAAGTGAATTTTAAAATGAATGTCAAATGACCCCTCTTTTAACATTTTGTTTTAATCTCTTTTCTTACGGATCAACTCAGGCTATCATGTTTAGCATAATTGCCTTATTTGCGGAAAAACGAATGAACTGATTCTAATTTACAAGGCTGCAATCTAACTTTTTTTTTACTGCACGTTAAAAAATAAATTTAGCCGTGAAAAAAGTATAAGATATATAATAAAGATTGCGAAGAAAAGAAAAGTTGCTTCACGACCAATATAAGAAAAGTCTTTCCAGGAAATTAATCTGTCACTGACTCAGCAATTAATTGAAAATTCAGAAAAAAAAAACACTTCATAGGATTTGTTAACTAGTTTCATTCCCATTTTCCAGACAATTTAGAAAAGGGAAATTGGTGATCTGTTTTCTGTTTCGGATACTGTGCCGAATAAAGTTTCTGTTTAAGAAAAAAACTAGCTTTTAGATATTTTATGTGTTTTATGTTTTACTAAAATCTCATTAATGATTTAGAAAATTATGATACACACACGTTTTGATTAAAAAAAGAAAATAAATATATTTCTGATTAAGTTATAATTTTTTTTATGTCTTTTCATATATTATACTTTCCAACAATCGTTTATGAACCATGCAATAAATTTATAAAGGACATTTTAATATAGGACATAGTTACAACTTGAATTTGACTTATGATTATAGTTAACGAAAATAACTGTTGATCTGCTGAAATTAATAACGATGAAACATGATATGCCTCTTATTAATTCCTATTAATTATATAAATAATATATCTTATTATTTATTAGGATGTATTATAATCTACACAATATTTACTACAATACATGGTGTATTTTATTTCGATGTACAAATTCCATTTACGAATATAATTTAATAAATTGAATACATTTCTGATACTTAATTATATAAAATAAAATTTAAAAAGGTTGCACATTCTTGAACCAAATTGTTTTATTTTTAAATTAGCATTCTTCTAATAAATTTAGCCTGGTTTAAGAAATTACTTTTTTATTTTTATGTAATTTAGTGTAATTAATTTATGTGAAAAGAAACTATTTACTGTTTAATGATATTAAGTATAGTTTTATATATTTTAAACCTTTAAGAAATTTAAAAATAATATATTGATTTCATTATATGCCAGAAATACAATAAGAGTTTTATAGCATACTTTAAAAAATTCACACTCTTATCTTTAAACAAGTTTCCATAAAAGAATGCTACAGCCAAAAAACATTTAAAAATATAGATTAGGTTTTTGAAAAAAATATTAACAGTTTAGGTATTTAGAATGACTTCTGAACTTTAAAAAATATTAATAAAATATCAATGAAGCATTATTCTACCTTTCTTAAAATAATTCTTTTTTTATTGTTTTCTTAAATTATAATATTTTTTCTTTTAATACAATCTACTAAATAAAACTGTTTCATTGACTTCAAACACATAAAAATTTATATTTCCTCTGTGTGTCTTCAAGAGAATGCTTTTAACATGTTACATCGTTTCTAAAATTTTGTATTCCTCACTGTAAACATTTCCAGTATAAACAGTAAAACGAGGTGCATTTCAAAGAATTGGAGAAAGCAGACCAGTAAAATTCTGTCAGTTTCATCTCAACCTGTTTTTTGTTTCTCTAGAGAAATGTGTTGAAATAAGAGTGTCTAAGATACTGCAAGAAATTCATGTATCCTTTTTCTGACTGAGGTGTCCTGAAGATAAGCATAAATAAAGGGAAAGAAAAATAATATTGCATGCAAAAGTGACATTTGACTGTGTAAATTTTTAATTCAACAAACTTGTGCTCTATTCATTTATTTTTTACAGTTCATTTGAAGCAACATTAATAAATTAATTAACCATTTTTAATGGATAAATCAGAGCTTCATTCAGATAGGTTTTTTACTAATCCTCTAAATCTTTTTCCATTTGAAAAGAGCTCTAATTATTTACTGGCAAATTTTCGTTATCAAAGAGCCACTTTCATCTACTCAAATTTTAAAAATTTGTAGATCCAAGCAACTTTGTTGGGAATGAGGAATTACATAATTAGGAAGATAAGAAGAAGTGGGATGGTTTTCTGAATCAAATTCTCGCGGCTTAACTTAAGGCAGGTAGGTAAGAACAGCTGTTATATCATAGAAATGTTTAAATGTTTTTGACAACTCTCATTTACAGTTAAGATAATTTATGTTTGTTGTGACAGTATATCCAGTTAAATTCTATTAAAATACCCAAAAAATTACTGAGTATTCATTCTCAAGTGATGATCATTGGAAGAATCAAATAGCACTATTTATACGATATGCTCCTTGTTGATCTAGATCTAAATCATTCTGTTGTAAATTTACTTACAAATACTTGTAACATTAGCTAAATGCGACAACAGAATGATTTAAACACTGAGTTTCTTGGTAACCTTCTGGTAAAGCGACTTGGACTTTTGCCATTTTCGCTCAGATGGTAAGGAATCATGATATCTATCTCAATCATCATTTCAGTTGCATTAACAGAATGAACATGCGGTCAAGAAACCACATTCAAGAATTATGATTATTTCTCAACTAGTTTGGTTTGGAAGTTATCCAAGAGAAGCTTGATTAAAATGCTCAGTTAAATCTGCCTTCAATAATTACAATGCTCATTGGTTTCTTTTTATACCAATTACACCTTGTAATTATCGATATGGCAACTTCATTAAATGATTACACTTATTTTTAATTGGATTTAAATGTTTTTATAGGTTGCAGATATTACCTATATATTGCATTAATTATATTAAACAAGATTTCAATCAATATAGGCACTTTCAAAAATTTGAAAAATATGAATAATCATTTGGATGAACTTTTCTCTTAATGTCAGAGAACAGCCCTAGCTTTCAATAATATATACAATAAACGATTTATTCTCTTAAAATTAGCCCTATAAAGGAAATTAATATTCCCTGATTTCTGGATATGACACCTTTCCAATTGCTTAATCATATAGCTTAACAATATTCTTTCCAAAATAAGTCAGTGAAAATTCCAGCAGTCTCCTTCAAATATTTATTTCTCTACCTTCTATGAGTAAATGTTTTTTACCATTTTATAAACTGGAGATTTATGAGCTACTATATTGCAAGATGGCTTCTGTAATGAAATACTTTTATTTTAAAATTTATTCCCTGTCAATATGAAAAGTTTTAGATTTTTTCAAGACAATTTGCTAGAAAAGTTATTATGCAGAGTTCATGCATCCAATTTTGTAAATTTTATCCACAATATAAAGCGGTGTATATATAAATCTATGATGATAATACAAATATATGATAAGAAAAACATTAACAGCCATTTTATATGATTATATTGCTGTATTCTAAAGGTATTTTGAATTCTTGGTTTGAGGTTTGGTATTTAAGGCACTACTTTTTTGTGCAGTCGAATATAAAAATCCATGCAATAAAAGCTATCAATGAGGATAATGATATCGTGTCTGCTTTACAACGGAAAGAAGGGGGGGGGGCAGTAGCTTCTGAGGGTATGGATCTCTGAGCACCTGAAGGCAGAAGTCTGACTTCTAGCTCATATGAGGTTGACACACACATATTAGCTTACACAGCTGCTTTTTTACAGGGAGGCACATTGATACAAAGCACAGATAGTACACAGAAGAACAACCTTGTCCTAACCGGAGCTGGAACCCGGGACATCCAGATCACAAGGAAGACGAGCTTCCTCTGCGTCAGGACATTGGCAAAGCTATCAATAGAAACTAAAATTAAAGAATGGCTGTTTCACTCAGGAAATCTATTTATTTGGCGCATAATTTTACTATAAATGGTAAGCAAAGAAGGTAAAACATGCGCGGGTGATTTCTCCAAAACTTTCTTGCATATTCTATTATAGAGGTGTTTATTCCCCTCACCCAACATAATTTTTTATTTGAGTAAGGCCACGAATACTTTGAATGGCATTTACGAACAATAATTAGTAAATATTGATCTTTGACAAGAATTTAGCATTTTTATTGAATCTATCTTGTGATTGTTGACGACTGATTTGGCGATTAATCTCAGACATTTAACAATATCGAGGCGAAATTTGAATTCACATTTTAGACTCGTTGTTTCCAACAGATTGAAATAAAAATTTAATACAGAACTGCAACTGTAACCACAAACATACATTCAAAATACGATATATTCACATATTTGTATTTTTAAGTTACCGAGTTTACATATTGTGGAAGTAGAGATTCACAGAACGTCAGCTACTAAATGAATATGGTTCCAAATTTGATAAGCATCTTTACTTCAGATGTTATATCTGGGCATAAATTTATCCATCTAGATTTCTTCGAGTTTTATTAGTCATGTTAATTTATATTCGATCAGAATGGATAGACAAACTTTATCTGAATGGATTTTGTTCAAAAGACATCTTCAAATATAGTGTAAAGATCTTTGAGCTAGACGGATACTAAATTTCATCCTTCAAGCTCAAAATTATCTTTGTCATAGAAAAATATGATGCATAAAATATGTTTTTTCGAATTCAGAGAGGACTGAAGTGGGAAAATTCGTCATAAATTTTTTTCGAATTCTTTTAGTTATTTCAACGCTCTCTCTGTACTTCGTACACGAGAAAGTAAAAAAAAATTTTTGCTAATCTTTTTTCCTCAAGTTTCAAGAATATTTTGTCTGTTTATACCACAAAGAAATGCTTCCAGATTTTCTGTGCTTTTAGAAATAATTACTTACGTTATGCTCCAAAAACATATTGGTAAGCGAAGTTAACTAATAAAAAATCAATTAAAGATATTTTTCTGCTCGACGTCGCAGAAAAAAAAAATTCGACGGGAACTGATGACCGAAAAAAAAAAAGAATAGGAGCAACGAAGCGGGAAAATACTTTGAAGAGCTGGCTAAAGAGATAAAGACTGATTAACAATCGAATAGATTCCTGTCTTTTTTTTTAGGTCTCTGGCAAACACCCACTTTTCATCGAAATCGTTCTAGACAACATCTTTACTTCTGTAGAAATTGCTTTAATGAAAACAGTTTTTAATCTTAACAGTCCTGAATCAGCCTGAATTGGCAGTGATCTAGATTTTCAAAACATCTTTAGTAAAGATTATTTGTGTACTTAAAAGGGGAAGAGAAATAATTTTCGCATTACTTCGATAACACCTCAACGTATATATCTTTTCAAAAATAAATGTCAGATTCTTACTAACCTAGCAACTTTCACATCAGATGTCAATCTAAGCAAAAATTAGCTTAGATTACAATAAAATTGTTCCATAATGTAATATACATTTTAAAATTAAAATAGTTATAGTGGAAATTTAATTACAATGAGTTGTCAATTAATTTAGAAAGCAAAGTCAATTTTTAAAAAACTTAAGCTGTTTTGAAGTTCAAGAGAATTATCTGAGAGCAACGTCTTATCATAAATTCAACAATATCAACTTTTAAGCTTCAAATAATATCAACAATACATCCTATTTTTGCGTAAGACTTGCGTACAAAATCCCTCCCACCGGAGAACGCCCAAGATTTGAATATGGAAAGCTTCCGATATGAGGGTTCGTTCTTGCCATCCTATTTTGTACAGAAATGGTGTACCTGGATACCTCCTACCATCGATAACGGGACGTACTTCTCACTGGACGAGTTGTACCGTGGTCGGTGATGGTCCTTAGGATTTAACTTTAGTTCCCATCAATACTATCATGGGATTCCGGTCTGTCCGACCTTAGCCTTAGTTACGAGCAAAATCCTCCCAGAATTAAATGATGCAATGTAGTAAAATTGGTTCTTGCTTCATCAAGTCCTACAAATCTATCTATCCTCACGAACACTTCTCATCGTTATTGAAATACGATTTTTCTTTCCCTGTATCCATTTCTCCAACGCTCAACTTATTCAGCACTATTTTATTGTAGAACGGAAACAGAGACACGTAGAGATTCTAGAGAGATACGTAGGGATCACGAATTAATGTTTTAGCACATTTCGAAAATAAAGGACTACCTAAGTGTTTAAAATAGCTGTCAAAAACAAAGAACCAGCTTCTCGGTTACAGTTAAAGACCCAATTTTTATTTTATTTGAAAGCTCATGACCACTATTTTTATCACAAATGGCCATCTGTAATATTAATCTCCAGTTTTGAGAGTAATCCTTTATCGTTATTTCACTTTGCCTTTGATACTGGGAGAAAATCATAGCAAATTCTCTTAGATACAAACAGTGTTACAATTTCGCCAATTTTAATTTCATATAAAAAATCATGACCCCAGTGTCAGTGGTCGCATGCCTCCCCTTTTCCCCATTTTTGAGAGATATTTCATAATGAAATCTTGGTAGAACAACCAACTTCAGTTACTGGGCCTATTTCGCCTATTTCATGTTATTATTCCCAATTAATTTAGCCAACTATTCAGAATTGTTCATGTTTATTGAGAAAATATGATTTAAAAAAAATCTGAACACTAATAAATCATAATTATTTTAGTTGATGCTGAATGCTAGAAAAAGGTTAATTTTAGATAAATAGCGGACTTAATTTATAGTAAATATTTGAAAACTATTTCTGTGAATATCCCCGTGATGATATCTTGATTAATCCTTATATATGGAAGATAACATATAATTAGAAAATATGTTTCTATCCTTATTTTCCTCAAAACAAATTAAAAAAAGCTTACGGATGATTTTCAAATATAAAGATATATTGAGAATGCTCATAAAAATGGCGGTACTCATCTATAATATTAACATAACGAAGTAAATGTCCAGGTGGCCATAAAGTTTGCAATCCCTTCAATTGAATAATAAAACCTACATTCCTGAAATTTACAGATAATGCTAAGATTAAATTTCTTAGTTAAGATGCGATCATTTTACGAAGAACTAGATCAATAGACGTAAAAATGCTTGTCACATTTCATTTTTCGATGGGATTATGTAATACCTTTTATACATAGAATTCTTGATTCAGTTTCTCTTATTCTCCTTTTTAAGGTTTCGTCAGATAGAAAGTTATTAACTTATTTAAAACGATTTAATTTCATGTTGTCTCGAAGTAACTTTCCAATTTTTGCATAATGTTTATCCACTTTCTAATCCTCTTTTCCCATTCTTTACACTTCCTAACTATTCTATCGATATTTTACTTCTTTATCGATTTCCAATAACTGATTAAAGAAACGCCATTAAGGAAAACTAAGCTACTTTTCGAACTGTTTCCAGCAGTTTTATCTCTTTATGAATAAGTTTTGAGATCTAAATATTGTATCTATTCCTTATAAATCAATGTAAGCTCTCTGAATGCGGACTTATTGATTAAAATGTACCGAGTTTGTATTACTTAAATAAAAGAGTTGTTTAAAAATTTTTAAAATGTTGCATCCAAATAATTCAAAAGGGAATCTATAATGAAAGCAGTTTCATGGCTTGTATTAAGAAGATATGCTTCCTTATACTTCGAAGCAACGGTGAAATTCACAGGTAGCACAAAATCTGATACAAATAGCTGGGGTAGTCTCTCCCAAATTTTCTTGCCTTTTCTGTAATTAGGGTCTTATCCCCTCCCTCTTTCTAAAATCATGGATCTTGGATAAGAATGATAAGACCTCATATTGCATTACAGAGCAATAGCCACGAAATATAAAACTTCGGAGCGAATTTATTACTTTTACTGAATCTATAGTGCGAATCTATTACTTTTACTGAATCTATCATGCGAATCTATTATTTTTACCGAATCCATCGTGAAAATCTATTACTTTTATTGAATCTATCGTGCGTATATGTATTTTGAATGCCTTATTGATGACTTAATGAAATCAAAATTTGTCACGGAACTGGAGTTGCAATCACAAGATAATATACCAAGTTCCATTGCATTAAGTAATTGCATTTATGAATTACTGAATTTACATATAGGCTAAAGTACACACGGTTAACTGCTTGAATGATTTCCTTCAAAATTTGGTAATTATCTATATTTTAGATGCTACACCTATGTAATACATTTTATTTATAAGGCTCTAAATTCTTTATAGTTATTGAGTTCACATGTACTCGAACATACAGGCAAGATTTCTAAGAACAGATTACACTCAAAATTTGTTAAAATCTTCAAATTTGATCTTAATACCATATACCAAATTTCATCAATGTTTCTCAAAGAGTTTTTGAGTTATCGTGTTCACAGATATAATAAGCGGCAAGCCGAAATGAGTTCTATTGGGCTTCAGAGGGGTTTGAAATATGTAGTTTCGTAAACATCTTGAATTCGCATTTTTTGACGATTGCATTCTTTTTTCTATACTTCTCATACAAAAAAATAGAAAAATAGGATAAAAAATCAATGTTTTGAAGGGAAAATTCCAACTTTTAAAATTGATTTGCTTTTTTTGAAAATTTAATCTGTTTGGTCATCAAGAATGGAACGCTAGTTATTTTATTGTTTCACTATTTTGTTAGTAATCACAGGAAAAACGAATTAAAATGACAAATTTGTCGATTTTACTTCTTCTCAAAGAACTCATACGATTTGAAACTTTTATTAAGGTGTCAGTTTTTGATAATTTTTTTCGAATTTCTAGTAATGTTATATACTAGAGAAAACAAGTTTTACCTTGTTTATGGAAAATTCAATCAAGCAAAATGACTGAATTACAAAATTACAAATATCCTTGGTTTTAGATATCCTCTGAATTTATTTTCGTAGAATAACTGTTTCGAAATGTAAGTAATTTCCGAATTTCTTCATAAATAAGTTTTAATCGATAATGAAAATGAAGAATAAAAATTTAAGTTTCTTCTCTTAGAAATGTATTACTAAGTGAGAATATGTTAAATAATTGATACAAGAAATTCACTTTTATATATTTTTATTTAACTTCAATTGTTTTGTGTTCATAGATACAGAATTTTGTAATTACCTATTAACTCCACTCCTTATATGCTGCAGTTTTGACTTTTTTTCATTTCTGAGCCTTTTTTTATTAATATGCTATTTTAATATTTTTAAAACTTAATCATCAGCTAATTGTATAGTTAATTTTGATTCATACCAGCGAATTTGAGAAAAGCATTAGTTTCAAGATTCTATAAAACTCGCAGTACTAAATTATAAATTAAAAGCAGAAAAAAATAATAAATCTAAAAAATAAATTTTCTATTTAACACACCAATAAAAAGGTGTTTAAAAAACTTGTTTTTATCAAATTTATTGTAATTTTACCAAACTTGTTGTTAAAATACTTCTAAGATAACGCAAGAAGAAATTATAGTACATTTTTTAAAAAAGAAGCAGCTCGCAATAATTAATTTGAAGATGACATTTTTCATAAGATTTTTCCAATTCTTGCTAGAACTGAAAATTATTCATACTATCAAACTTTTATTAAATTCTTTAGAAATACTTATAGACTTCAGAATTATTATAAGCTTAGTTCTAATTATGGAAAATAGAATTTGATCATATGAAAAGTAAGTTTTATGTATATCTTAGGATTTGAGAAGATCGATAAAAAATTTCTTGGCAGAGTTCCTTAAATTTGACATATATTCCTAAGCATGATTAATGAAAGGTGAAACGGCTTCGATATGGACACTTTTTTTGGAAACATTTCCAATATTTCTTATTATCCAACTTGTAATAAAGAATATTGTTGTCCTAATAAAATTAGTTCAAGAGAATAACAGAACTTGTGGGGAAAAGTATTCGGAAGCTTCATAGAATAGTTTTTGACATTTCTTTTACCTTTTTTCCCCATAATTCCAAAGGAAAAACAATAAATTTATGTAAAATAATTCTTTTGAAAAATTTCACAATTCTATAAATGAAATTTAAACAAATATTGAAAATCCATCTGGTTCAATTCAAACAGATAAAAAAAAAGTTCATATTATTGAAAACAAAGAAATTTCGATGAAAAAAATAGTATGTAGATCTAATAATTACAAATAGTTTGTTATTTCTACCCAATTTTCATCAAATAATCAATAGAAATAAAAAAATATATCTGTTTTCGTTGTTTACTAAAAAATGTAATGAAAATAAAACGGCGAATCCGATAAATTAAAATATTACTCAAAAAAGAAGAGGATTTGAAGAGATACGGTATTTAGCATTAAATTTTGATATCAGATATTACAGCACAGTTAGAAAATTCTCCAGCCTTTTTTCTTTTCTCAGGAAATAATAATCAAATATTGAAAAAGATTTATGTAAATGTATGAAGTTTTTATTCATGCAAGTATTCGGCTTCATTACAAAATCCGTATTAATTTAAGTGTTTCAAATTCCATATGTAATTTGTTATATAATTTCAAATTCTCTTGATTACATTAGCATGAAAGTATGCATGCTAAATCTAATAAAGATGTCTCAGAAAACTTATAATAATTAGAAATATAAATTTTTAATTCCATAAAGCTGTTTTTTTACAAATAAGATATATACAATCAATTACGATACTTCTTGCTTTGTATTAATATTTTAGAAATACTTTATAATTTTTAAAAATTTATTGATTTATACCTACTATATTAATTAATAGAAGCATCTAAAAATAATGTAAATAGCAAAATCAGAAATCCCGGCGTCACTTAACATTTTATTTTTTTCTGTTTTTTAGTTTCGGAGTTATACAGAGAAATTCTAAAGTGTTCAGAATAATACTATCGTTTGCCCTCTTTATAAGTGAACATAGTCTTAAATTAAAATACAGAGTAGGTGGAAAAAATTATGTTAAATGGAACAGGAAACTAATTATCATGTATAAATATTCTTCTTTTCAAAATAATTAGAATACGAAAATCAGAAAAGAAGTAAACTATCGATTTAAGTATGATGGTAACTGGTTAGGGTATCAAAAATTTAGAAATATCTTTAATATATCTATAAAACAGAAAAGAAATATTGACTCCTTGAATAATTCATTCAAAAATATGAATGAATGTAATGCTAAAATATGTTTAAAGAAACATATACATAAAAAATGGAAAATAATAAATCGAGGAGTTAATTTAATATTCTATTTACATTTCTATAATGTACCACCTTTGAAAAGGAAATAGAAATTTAAATATAAATGATTTCACTTTCTTTTATTTATGTTTCCTTTTGCTAAAAGTAATCGATACTGCAAAGAGCAAATAAAGTCTTATTAAAGATTTCCCCAATTGTTTGCAATTTTTGTTAGGTGGAAATTTCACCAGGAAAATTACATTTTACTGAATATTTTAAAAACAGTCACGCTATTATCATTTTTCATTTACTGTAAAAATAATTATGTTTATATATTTTTTATTTAAAATTATTTTTTCAAGATATTCTATTATTTTAAAATCCAAGCAACACTATTAAAAGTTATGTAAAGAAATACCATGTCATCAGTTTTGGTAAATCTGTTTTTACATATCGACAATTAAGTGGTTAAGTTGCACATCCAAGGTTGAATAAGGATAAAGAGATGAATATAAAGAGCTTCAATTAATATTCACTTTATATATTTTTTTTAACTTCTTTTCAAAAAATGAGCATGTATAGAAAAAAAATGTAGTTTTTGGATTCATACTTCAACAAAAACATACAGACATTTTCTGTTAACATTTTAAGAACAGCTAAAATTCGTCAAATCCACCAGAGATGTGTGACAAGTAATAAAATCTGTTACAAGAACGATCTATTTTCTATATTTGTGAATATTGAGAGAGTCCCTAAATACTTTCGCTTATCTATCTTCAGTTGTTTTGCGGCGAATTACATGGGATTTCATACTCGTCGGAATCCCAGAGAATAGAGTCGCTTTAAGAAGGAACAATCCAGACAGCTCCATAAGCAAATGCGATTTACATATATTTAAAATAGGCTCAATTCTAAACCGGTTATCACATTTTTCTTAATTTAAACATTAATAAATTGCCAATGAAAAGAAATGTAAGTCACTTTCTTGACTGACTGTTGAAAACCACTTGCAAATTTTTGTAATGTGAAAAGAAATTATGGCAAAATGTAGAAGGCATTGGTCGCTGTTTTTTATACCTACAGAAGATTAGCTGAAAATTATTTCCACATAATAACACAGTAGTAGAATAGCTTTTTAAAGTTCATGACACCATAATTTTGAAAGGAAAGAAGATAAGGGCAATTCTTGGTTAGATTTGTACATTGTACAATTTTATTACATTTGATCTACGGTAGACAATTTAATGCGATTTGAGCCTAGATACACTTAGAGTCTTCGGTGGAATCGAGACTCACACCCACAGCCTTTCCTGATAACCAAACTCTAAGCTAGCACCAAAAATTCAATCATTACCATTCCAACAAATCGAGGTAAAACTAGGTCATCTTGTCCTAGTAAATGAGTATCAATCATAACTTAATACTAGACAACAAGACTATAAGCAGCTTAGACAGAGCTACAAACCTAACTACTACATCTCCAAGAATAATACTAAAATATTGAAATGTCGAACTTCTTTCAATTTGTAATTAGATTATAAGAACCTTCAACTCATCATTTAAAGATTCTAAGAACAATCTTCTCTTTTGCCTGAGGATGTAACAGGTGAGATAAATGCAGGTGAGATCTTATCAATTTAAAAATAAAATAACACTGGAATCTTCAAAATCACCTTGTTCAAAGTCACGAAGTCTTAACCTTTTTTTTCCCTTTCGCAAATTAATTATATATTTTTTTCTTTCCCTTCAAACTAACGTCAAGTCTTCTTTTCTTCTTCTGGCCAGAAGGAGGGAAAAATGATATTAAATAAAAATGTTCTGCTCCTCTGTGCAAGAAAATTGAAATATTATGTAGACGCAGACGTCTGGTTTGCCTTCCAGTGCTCTTCCCAAAGAAGTCAGCTGAAAAAGAAAGGAGAGATGCGAAGGCAAGGAAAAAAAATTTCCTTACGAAGCGTTTGCCTTACATTCGTCCGATGAATAGCTTCATCGACTTCCAAGCAGTTTTTCTCGCGCGAGCAAACTCTTTATTTTTCCTTGATGACGGGAGCTTAGGAAAGATTCGTGTTAGGAAAGTAGATTAGATTTATCGTACCTCTTGTACCAAAGTAATCTTTGGCATCCTGTAGTTCTCTTCTTTTATTTGTGATTTTATTTTGTGCACATAAAGGCCATTGTAAATAATCTGTTTGACCATATGGCAGAATGATCGATATAACTAGAAACAATCAAAGAAAACCATTTATTGTCTCAGAACCTTTGATGGCCGGGTCCTAACACAGTTGAGTTAAATCTTTTACCTGTTAACATACTATGAAGACAGCAACGGACAATAAAGGTTAAACCACAGTTCTGCCAAACTAAACAAAAAATAATTGTATGAAAGGGATGAAATTTCGAAAACTATCCAGTGAAAAAAATCCCACTGAATTTCTTCGAATCTTGTACAAAAATTCTGTAAGCTCAAATATTAAATATCAGAGTATATAAATATAAATAACCATACCCTCCAATTTGTTAACAAATTGAAACTTTTCCACTATGAAAAGTATTACTTCTATTTAACAGAAATTTCACGCTTTTTTACGGTTGATGGGTTCTACAGTATGTAGAAGAGAAGTTGCCCAATAAGCACGTTTTGCTTTCTTGGTGGGCACGATAATGGTAAAATAGCTCTCTGGATGCATCGCCGTTGAAGAATAGTCGGGTGTCTTTCTTAATGGGACTCCCAGTTCACAACAGGCACTGTTGCAAGGTGTTGGTAATTTTTTATGGTTATTGTTATACCACAAGACATCTAGAGAAATAAAAAGTCAGCTTCGTTTCTCCGAAGAAGAAACCAAGTAATCAAATATCTTTGATTGTAAAGTAGAAACATTGGACATTTAGCCATTTTGATTGAGGCGATTTGTTATATTAATCATCCATAATTGAAGCAACTTAGAAGTTGAATTCATTGTGTTAAAGACAAACTTTCTGATTTTAAATGATGATAGGATAGTTTGAGTTAAAGTCAATTTTATTTTCTACTCTCAGAAAGAAAAAAAAATTGAGGAGATATAACAAATTTAACCTGCATGGGCTAACAGAATATGGATTTTGGAAGAAAGGCATTAGGTTTTAAAATCACCGAAATTTGGATATCATACCACTACAATTCATAAATATGCAGGAGATTGATAACAATCGGTTAAGAAATAGATCCATGCGCATCGCTACCAAAGGATACCCGAAGACGATACATTTTTATGAATGTTAAATTGATGAAGGATTAAACAGTTAACCTTACGCTGCTCACTTTCTTTATATTTTTTTCAACAATTGTTTAAACTTATGTAAATGCGCGCAAGGTATAAATATAAATAATAAAGAACTTTAACTCAGGCTTTTAATAAAAGTTAATTAATAAAATTCTGTAACTGCTTTATAATTTTTTTATTAAAATATTTTGATTCAATTAAAAAAACAGTAATTTGATTATTGTATTAATTAGTTATTAATTTTAAATATATACCGTCAAATAGTCAACAATGGGAACCAACAAAATTTTTTAAATTCCAATCCTATAAAATAGAAAGCATGGTATAGGTCCAAAAAGCAAGCATTGAAAAAGATCGTATTAACTTCAAAAAACAAAAGCATCATGAGCATATATAATAAAAATGCATAGTTTTTAAAAATATTTTTCAAAACAATTTTTTGACTAAATAAGATTCGTACAGGCGAAATTCTTTTTATTGCGTTGGTATCACTTTTTGCGCTATAACATTAATATGAAATTTATGCGATTGTTAAATCTATTTTCACTGATATTTGGAGAATAATATATTATTAAGATGCTATTTAATAATGAAGTATGTCATGAATTTTTGCAAATTATTTTGACTATAATGAAATAAAAATAAGTTCGTTGTAATTATTGAACCTTTAATCAATTATTATGCTAATTTCAGAATAACTTTATTCAGAATTGTTTTTTATGAGATTACTGATTGACGATTACGAATTTGCAGATTATTGCTTCTAGAAATAAATATTTTTTACGTTTAACCCCTTAACCGGTTTGCCCGTTCGCCGTTCATGCATCGATTTATCGAATTTTTATAGTTGTAAACAAAAAATAAATCATTCATAACAAATATAATTCAATAGTAATATGACTTCGAATACGTAGATAAGTCAAGTATTCAATGGATTTCCATTTGAATCAAAATAAGAAAATATTCCCAAAATAGAAGGTGTCATCTTATTAGATAGTAAGGAAAATAAACCAGTTAAGGGGTTAATAACAAAATTATTATAATGTTTTTGTATTTATGCTATATTTTGTATCAGATAAACTTTTACTTGACCTCCTCCCTATAGTTCAATATTTAAATTTCTGATATTTACATTATCGAAAATGTCCCGATTTCTTTAAAAAGAGAAAAAAATTAAGTAAATGTAATTGGTAGAGGTTATTATACTCGTTGTATTATATTTAGTTCTAGGTAATATAATAAACCATTAAATTTTTCATAAGGTTTGTAACAGTTTGTATGACAATCAGCATGCAAATTGAATCGAATAAATCAATTAAAATATATAAAAGAATATTCTCTGTCTAACTGTCTACTCATATTTTTGGTTGAATCATTAGCTGCAGTGAAATTATATATTCAATAATTCTTCCAAATAAAATTATAACATCTAAAACAAAAAGATTTAATGATACGTTGCCTATAAATGCGCTATATTTATGTTTTTTTAAGGAAAATTATCTAAATATATTATTTATTCTTTAATTTAAAGTTTCCAATCCGATGAAATTAGTTTTGTAAGAATATTCTTATAAAAACAAACAAGCAAACAAATTAAGTGTTTAATTTATTTAGTAGGAATTACTAAATTCTTCAGAAGAATTTACTTTTCCAGTAAATAAAGATTTTCTAATTAGATAATTTCAGAAACTTGCAAAATAAAATATGAAAAGAATAATTTTCAACAAACTGAATTTAAAGAAACTTATTCTTTCATTTATATAGCATATTTATATATATAAGAATATTCCATATATTTATTTCGTTTCATATAATAGATAAATTGTCATTAAACTTAATTTATTATAAATTTTATAATGTGAAAAAATTATCAGATATTAAATAGCATGAAACATATAATGAAGCCTTGGAAAGATATTTATTTTGAAAGAAGTTAAATTTCTATGAGTTGTTTTATGGATACTAATAAGTTTTTTTTGAAAAATTTGACAAAATTTTTTAAATATGCTTTTTAAAAAAAATCCAAACATTCAGTTTTAAGAGAATCAGATTTGCAACCAATTTCTCTTAAGTTTTATAAATAATTTTTTATGTATATTTAAAGGAAAATTTATTGGAAATTAATTGCCTTGAATTTCAATTCCTCCTTAAATATAAAAAATAACGAGCCCAATATTACTTATAGGGAAATTAAATGTATAGAATTTATGAAGTAAATTTCTTGTTGGAAATTTTCGATTGAAGAAATGCGTTTAAATGTAGTTTCAAAAACTCCATAAATATTTTGAATTAAACAGTTCTGTAATTTGTCAAATTTTATACGAATGTTAAAAAAATATGCTGTATCTATATACAGGATTATTCAAAACATTTGCACTAGTTATGGTTATAATTTCCGTATGAACAACGACAAGAAGAAAACGAAATTGTAGCCCAATGCAGAAGGAGGTTTAAAGTTTTGTTTGCATGCGCATTAATTGTTCTTTGTGACTTCTCTTGGACACTATCTTGCTAATCTTCAGATTGATCACTGTTGCATATAAAGCAGCAAAGATGACTGTATTTTATCATATATTCTATAGAAATGAATGCACAAAAAGTAATTTCAGAAAATTTAACCATGAGCAGATCATACTTGAGCCAATCGAAGGCACATCAATGATTATGAATATGCTGTGTAAGGAGATTATTTATTAAATCTTCATTTGAAAGTCATAGACTAGAGGATGCTATCAAAGTATAGGTGGCTAAGGGTTAGAATGTTTCACATAATGATAAACTGTAGTGAAACATGAGTATCACCCATACCACTAAGTTATATCATATAAAACAACTGTTAACGAGAACAAAAAGCTTCAATCTGTATTGTGGATACTTTTTCCCTACTGCTATTTTAAAAGTTTTATAAGGTACTTGGCACATAAGAGAGTTGCTTGGTTACAAAAGTATTTAAAACATATTCACAATCATTGAGTATAAATCTTGATAAAATGAACCTATTATATTACACAAAATGTTACAAAGAAGCTTTATTGCTGTTGTTGATTTTAAAAATTGAAACACATGACCAAATGTAATTTTCAAAGATCTAAAATAAAACTATTTTGGCATACAATAAAACTACCTTAATTTAATAAGACAGGAAAGTTGCTCCTGAAATTGTTTCCTGTAATTGATGATGTATCAGAAATAAAACCTTTCAATGAAAACGAGAAAAACCTCATCACTAAAAAAAAGTCAGTCGAGCAAAAGAATCGAAATCTGATGATTTATCAATGTGGTTTCTCATTTCATGCTTAGAGTAACGGGAGTCTAGCACGAAACTTGGCAATATTAAAGAAATAAGCAGCTATTGCTTACTTATATCATTACATGAGCTGCATTGTTGAAATCTCATTCGTTTGTTGTAAAAAAAAATGTACAGACAGTTACTTTTAGTTGAGAAATAATGAATGCGTAAATCTCTCCGAAATTTATTAGATTATTGATTTATGATAACTATTAGTAAGTAAATAATATATTTTTAGTAATTATTTTTTATTTTTTAAAAGAGTTGTATTCTGAGTTATTACTGGGAAAAAGTTTTTGAAAAAAAAAGACATTTAAACATTTTGCAATGAACAAAAATAATGTTAGCTGTTATCAATCTTTGCTTGGTCTAATCCAATGTTATTTATATTTATTTTTTATCATTGTTTTAAACTTAAAACAGCTCAGACTAATTTACCTTTCAACAACTTTTGCAAAAAGCTAAATTCAAAATGTTTTCACCAAAGAAATTATTTAATAAACCTTCATTAAACAAGTATAATGATTATTCTAAATCAACAACATGAGCATTGTCTATTGCTTTTAATTAGAATTATAGGGTTTGTTAGAATTTTGTTATTTCCTTAAGTAATTTTTGAAAGAATGAAACTCTCTCATGATTGGAAAACATTCTGGTTCTACTATACTACTGACGATATTCTTCCGAAAATACTTGAGCTCTGAATTGAATGCTAGAATAGTTTTGAAAACTTTGAGCTTAGAAGTTCCAACTACCTCAATGAATGCTCTAATCAGAGCTCCCCTTTCCTTTCAAAGTTACATTAGAGATATTTAGGGACGAACTTCACGATCCGAATTTTAATTGAATGACTAGGACGATCGCTTAGATGGTAACTTCAATTCAAATCTTGCAACGACAGGACGTTTGATCTCAGCGAATTCAATGTGAATCAATCCGGATGATTTGTATATCTTGGAATAGATTTTCAAAGCCTAGACTTTCAAACAACATGCCTCAGTATAGGCAGCCATATCTCTTCTAGAAGTTCCAGAATGCAATCGAAACAAATAACTGTCATTTTTGTACTAGGTATGATGCATATTTCTGAGTTACTGTATAGCTATGAAGTGTATATCTGCACAGATTTTACAGAAACAAACAAAAGAAAGTTTTGTTTTCAAATATAATCGATTTTGATTTGATTAAAGCTTTACGTGAATATCGGGGCAGTTTGAGATAATGATTTAAAATGAAGAATTCGAACAGAAATAAGAAGAATATTGAATATGAGAACATATGACGACTCATATATATATAGGTTGCTAAGAATAGCTAAAAAAATCCATGAATTTTCCAAAAATGATTAAAAATATAATTTTTTACATTACTTCTTTATCTTTTAGTAATTTCTGATGACATTAAATTAACACCTGAACTTCAAGGAATCTCACAAACAGACGTGCAAACTTTTGTGATATATTAAGCTAACAAACAAATTTTGCAAAAGAGCATAGAATAAATTCTTTTCCAAAAGTTTTTTTCATGTTTTAAGTACTATTTTCATGAGAATTTTTATATAAGATTTTGGAATGAAAAAATATAAGAATATATGCAAACGTTTCAAATATTTATATTTCGTTTTAATATACCCAACTTTAAGATAGCCTGAAAGAAATTGGGGTTTTAATGATATTATACCTAATGAATACTTCAGCAAAAAAAGGCCGCACTGACATTGACATAGATATGAAGCCCCTTTATGATCTTCAAAGAGGCCAAATAATGATTCATCACGAAAACGCTAAAGTTTTGGAAATGAAGAGTGCTTAACTCCAACCTCATTTCAAGCGACATCTAAACAACGTGCTCTGAATAATAATTCACATCAGATGACCATAACAAGGTCTCCGTCAAAACATTCTCTAAAAAGATTTGGTTTTATACATAGATCAAGTATTTGATTGAAATTCCACTTAGAAATTGAACTTAGAGGTATAATTATGCAAATTATGTGGAGATACCCTTGAAACAATTGTAACTACTTACGATGTTTATGACAGGCAATAAATATCCTCACAGCATAGGTGTCACATTGTAAGTGGTTATCAAGGGCCGTAAACGGTATGAGCCCTGCTGCCTCCATCCTAAATCACTTTGATTGTTTTTACGCTCGTACGATTGGTTGCTACAGGAAAATGTGTTTTCAGGTCTAGACATTCAAAGTCAATGTTTCGTGAAAAGGGGGTTCCTCATTACAATTTTTGATGATTATGCACTTGCAGTCAAAATCGTAGAATAAAAAAAATATATTATATGAAGAATGGATTTAAAGTATTAGGATCAAAAGAATACACAGGGAATAGTAAATTTATATCCATAGCTTAGTAGTACCTTATGTAAATATTTCTATACAAAAATTGGCCAAAATATAGAGTTTTTTTATTGTCTTATTCTACTTATTTCAACACTTTTATTCATTAAGTCAAATACTGAAAATTGTATCTTTAATATTTCAGAAGTTATATGGAATTTTATTTACCATAACAAATACGTAAATCACAAATAAAAACTTCAAATGATTGTTTCAGCCTTTTTTTTCACTTTTATATTTTTAAAATGCTAAATTTTTTCCATTTATAATAGTTATTTTAAAATTTTTTAATGCATGTTTGTTATAAACGTATGCGATAAAACTGATCATTCAAGAATCTTTTTATTGTTACCTTTTTTTGCAAATTTTTTCTTATTTATCCTTATGAATTCTAGTAAAAGTAATTATATTCAATTGAATACTTGAAATTATAATAATCTTGCGCAATGTTGTTCAATAAATACTAAAGAAATTTGAGAATTAAATACTGGCATTCGAGAAAGTAGCGGAATTAAAGAAATGAAAAATTATTTGGCATTTTAATTCGAGATATTTTTAGTCTTATATATATATATATATATATATATATATATATATATATATATATATATATATAATTCCTTATTTTGATTCAAATTTCAAAAAATTACCTTGTCTCCTTAAGTTAGAATAAATATTATAATACTCTTATTTAAATATTCTTGAGTTGGCAAATACTGTTTACATACGTTTTATATCTATAACAGCATGTATTATTTTAAAAGCTGTAATATTTTTTCTTATATTAAAAATGACTAATAAAATATACTTTGGAAGCAATAAAGAAAAATCTTTACAAGTGAAGAAGTATTTAGGAAACTTAAATAATATAAAAATGTACCACGCGATAGTTTCTAATTATTTAATCAATAAAGTATAATACAATATAGGAATGAAAAAAAATCTCAGAGATTTACCACTTCTTCCAAGGACCAAATAAAAAAAATTACAGAAGGATTTCTGCTTACACATTACCAAGAAGACTAAAATGAACGGAGAAGACTTAATGATGGATTAACAAGTCTGCTTTTAAACTCACTTTTTAAGATCATAATTGGAATGTGGCTCATTTCATAATCCAAAAGTTGAAGTAGTAAAGTTATCTTTAAATATTCTTAAAGTACAATTTTCCTTACTGATAACGAATCTTCGAATAATGATGATTGATTGATTGATTGATTTCGTTCATTTCAAAAACATGTATTTTTACTATAGGGTCAATTCTACATTATGACTAATAAGCATTTAAAATTTTTCAAATAACACTTAATTTTTGATTTATGAACTATTGGTTTCCCCCTCCACCACGCGATAATTTTTAACCAAAAAAAATTTAACCAAATAACCAAAAAAAAAATCTCTCACCTAACATATTTATTTCATTTCAAAAATAGGAATGCTAGCTGCATATAGTTATTATACGTCCATCATACCATAAGCAAAGTATTTGTTTCACACATGTCAACCAACATGGATAAACTATACATATCTTATTATAAGAAAGTGTTATTTTGAAATAAACACCAAATAAATAGAGTATTCTGACTAATTATCTGTATTTTCAAAGCAGAGAACTAAATAGGAGAAATCGGCCAATTGAAGAAGTAGGATTCTGTTAAGGTTTTTTTACATTGGGAAGATACAATTAAAATGGTATTTGAGATTTTTCTTAAAAATAGTGGGTGGTATATGTGACTCCAAATGGCATTTCTAGGACTCACTAGTTTTAATAGGAAATAGAAATTGTTAAAATCCAACTAGTAGTTGGAAGTGGGGACTGATTAGTTGCTTTCACTAATCATTTTAAATAGATATTTATATGAAACAGTATATTATATGGTTTTAGAAATCAAAGAATATAATTTCAGTTGATAATCATCAATTAAAGAGTGACTGCATAAATAGTTAATTAGTACTAGTTACTTGCTTATATTAAATTAGAGTTCAAATGATACATAAATAGAAATTCCCATTCATTGCTTTAAGCTTATTAACTCTTTGAGGGCGGAGGACGCATATTTGCGTCAAAAATATGGGCAAATACGTTTATTTTAAAATTGCCCGCCCACAAAGGGTTAAGACAAAATTCTGTGGCTCACATATCAGGTTGATAAAGGGTTAAATATATGTTGTAATTTTCAAATTTTCGTACAATTTTTTCCGAAAATGAAAACAAGGAAACATTTAAAAAAGTTATCCTTAATTCCAATTTCTTTTGTTTTAGTCAAATTATTTGAAATAAAGGTCACGTAATCGCTTATTGTCATGAGAATATTAGATTTAATTAATATTTATAAAATGAAGTGAGTACAAATTTAAATTTCTCAAAAAAGAATATTCTAAAAAGGATTAAGAAGAGATTATTAAAGGAACTATGAAAACCCTATAAATATTAAATTTTGTTTGTATTTCAGATGCATGTATATTTTTTTATTTTCTAAAATTGATGCACCTCAACATTTCTTTTAATTACTTGTATTCACATTACAATTTTTATAGCAGGATTATATCATGATTTCTGCACAATTTCTAATTACAAGGAATGTAATCATAAGGAATTTTACATATTTGAAAAGAAAAATAACTACCCCTACCCTCAATGAAGCAAACGGAAGAAATTTTATGAGTTTTTTTGATTTACCAAAGAGATAATGATGATATTTTAGAAATTTTTTGATTTGTAAAATGAATAATGGGGAAATTTCAAAAAACTAAATTTATAATTTATAATTAAATGCTATTAATAGAATTCAAAGACCCGAATTCATTAACAGATAGCGTTAGAAAATTATTCAAAACATGTAGACGTATATATATTTGAAAATTTATCCAAGGAATACAGATTATTCAAAAATACTTATAACTCTTTAGAGATTAGTATTGAGCGTTTTGATAATTTTGTAAAAATGGAATGGTATGTTATGTTAAAAAATATTACCGTTTCAAAAATTGTTTAAATAATTGATTGAATCTCCTAGCCAGGACATCCATTGTTTAAAAAAATTAGACAATCCATTTCTGGAGAAGGAACTTATACAATATTTCGCAGTTATTGCTTAATGCTTTTAATGCAGCTCGTTTACAAATGCTTTATTATTGTATTTCTAGAAGTTTCCATTGTTTCTCCGATTGACACGAATATAAATAACTGATGCACCAGCTCTTTTTTTTCTAAAGCTAATGCTACGCGTAGTAAATCATTTTATTAGATACTTTAGAAAAAGATCTCTGACTAATAAAAATGGTTGATATTGATGAGAGAGAAAAAAAGAATTGAATCATGTCTTTCTGCCAAATCTTTTTTTTTCTCCTTCCTCATGAACTTGAGACAAAAAGTCCGAGATATCTGACAGAAGTTTTGTAACTGAGTTTTTGTTGGATAGAAAGAGCTTTGCTCTTTCCTTTCTAACAAGCAGCTATTTCTAACAGTTAAGCGTTTTTTTACCGTCGATTATTATCAGTATGATTTGATAAGAAATGCATACAATTAACGAAGTTTTTAACGAATTTATAGAAAATAGTGTATATACATTGCTTATGATATAAATCATTTCTTCACTATTAAAATTATTTAGCGAAGTTTAAATGATGAAAGAAGTTAAGGTAATTCGTAATTATATATTACGAATATAAAACAAGATTGGCTGAAATTATTTTCAAAGGTTTTGCAGAAATAAATAATATTAATATTTTTGGTGAAATTTTGTCATTACGGACATCAGAAGTTTTGACTTTTTCAAAAATAATTTGGTTGTACCCAGTGAATCATTCATAACAAAAGTATCTTTTAACGAAAAACTAACCTTTCTGCTCAATTCTTAACCAGTTTGTAAAGAAAAAAATTGTACTGGGTTGATTGATCACCCTTATATAAATCTAGAGTGTAATTCCCATCATACAAATCACGCGCCATATTTCATGCATTAACTTACTAGTGATAATTCTACGTAAAACGTAATTATATGCAATATATCGAAACTATGAAAACTCTACTTGAAGATCAAATTTTTAATTAGCTAGAAACATTTTGCACTGTGAAAGATTAATTTATTTTGAAATTGCTTCTCTTTTTCCATATCAGCATTCTTTCAAATATTAAAAGAAAATATAAATATTCTATAGGCACAAAAATGAGTCCCTCTTATGAAAAACCCGTTAAATAACATAGAATAAAAATAATTGGAATTTAAATTAAATTCAGATATTGTTTCATAGATTCCAATACTTTGCGCCTTACATTGAACGAGGCACTGAATTATATGGTTACTATTTTTAACTAATCAGAATTTATTCGTTTTCTAACGAATTTTTAAGAATTCAAAAGTAGCTATTCTGAAATAGGTGGAACGAAATTCAAAACACGATGAAGTAACTTTTCACCGTTTCTTCCTAACGAGATGCAAATTGCTTTTTAATAAGAAATCATCGGGCTATTGAAACTTGAATTTAAATTCTAAACGGGAATTTCAAAAGCAGCAAGATTAACTCCCATTGTGCTCCTTCAATGTGTAAAGACAATCATGATAAAGTTATTTTTCTACGAAAGAATTAACGAGCTTTTAAATCTTAAGGTTTGGCTAGTATAAAATGTGTTTAAGAAAAGATAATCATTGCTTTCAAACTAATCAAAAGTTTGAATCCAAATATATGCTTTAAATTATCACAAGGCTTATCCAAAAGTAATTCTGGAAAAGTAACTTTTTTACAAAAGAATCTGCTCAATATATTTAATTTAAAAGTTTTCTATTGTTTATTACAACAAATTTAAACATTTTTCTATTATATGTATAATAGTATCATTTGAAAATATAGTCGATCAAATAAGATATAATGTTTTATCATTCATTTTATTTATTAACATTCTTTCTAAAAACCTAATAAAAACATCAGGAAAATCGTCAATCAAAACTTTTAGAATTGATCTACATTCGTTATTGTTTCTCAGTTGACGTTTATCGCCCGGGAACTTAGGTAGAAAACTGATCTTAGTAATATAAAGATAAGGCAATGGGAATCCAGAAGTGAGGCTATAATTGATTAATGGTCAAACATATATTTAGAAAATACAAAATTATTTTTACGCGTATCTTGCACTAAAACGTTATTTTACCTCAATATTAGTGCGAAATCGCTCTTGATACCTGACATTTTAAATTAAATTGTTTAAGGTTAAGGTGTAACTGTCACTTTTTTTCCACATCAATTGTTCGTCAAATCAACCCTCAGGAAATTCACAGTAGTGATCTCTTTACGCTATTCTTCGAACTATTTAGAAGACCATCAGGTATTTTTCACGTTTATTGCATTGTATATTACTCATCTCATATTTAAACATGAAAAATACTGTTTTAATCTTTTTAGCCCTAAACAATTTAAATTGTTAGTTCTAAATTATAATTTTTAACCTTTTCTCTAGTTTTTTTCAATCAGAAATTTTCCATTCTCAGTAAAAAGTATGCGCCTTTGTTTTACCGAAAACAAGGGGAAAACAATCTAATTGATGCCCGCAGAACTTGGGAAGTGCTTAGTTGCAGAATGTGCTAATTTACTCAATCATCCGAATCGTCTGAACAAGGTTAGCGAAGTATTTTTACCCGCACGTTCTCTGATTGCCTAGAGAAAGAAAGAAAAAGTAAACTGACAATGAATAGATCTAATTTAAACAAGAAATATCTTAGAAACAAATTTGATTTACAATTTATTCAATTTTATACATTATTTCTGAGTTAAAAAGTGACTAAATGTCTGTTGAAATGTTTTACTTATAAAATGTTTTAAAAGCATTCATACCTGCTGGTACTAAGAAGAAATATAATACTTTATCGACCTTTTTAAGAAATCATAAAAATGAGATAAAAAGTTTGTTTAAGTTGGGATAAATTAACTTTCTTCTTGGAAGCAACATAAATCTTATCATTTGTGTTTTAATTTAGAAAGCAGGATAATGGCTGGCTTATGAAAATCAAACTATTAAAAAAACAGTGGGAGAAAATGAAACGATCATAAGTTAAAAGCTTTACTAAGCACAGAATGCTTATTCTACGAATATCGCTTCCTCTGAGTCTGCATCACTACAAATGTCATTCACAGTGAGTCTCAAAACATTTAAAGAGAATGAATAAAAAGCCAACGGTTTGAAGTGGAGTCTGTTCTTGCATGGAATAGAAGAGTAGTGTACAAGTTAAGTGCACTTATTTAAAGCTCTTAATCTTACTACGCAGTTGCAAGTTGGACTTTATTCGGTCATCTAAAATACTCATTCAAGCCGCACGAGCAATTTAAAAGATTAATCTCTACTTTATATTTGGCTCTATTCGGAAGAGAAGCAGTATAAAGAGAATTTATTCTTGAGGCGTCTGCTGTTCTGCGGGAAATTGATTCCATTCAACAAATTACAAACAGTAGAGATCTGCTTACTTCAGTTTTATTCTGGGAACTTGGCGTGAAATGATTCTTTCTACAAGATCCTTTTCCTGGTCGCGTGAGACAAAAAAAATCTAGCAAATTCCTTTTATAACGCATACAAGTAATATGAACAGCAACGGAATTTACATAAATATGCTTTATATTCTTTGAAGAGGCAAACACGCTAATTATTTTCCCACTTAATTTATTCAATAAAAATTCTTTTTAAGCAGAATTTATGCATTCAGTTGATGACATATCTTCTCTTCGACTGGTAGAGTTTCTGTACCAATAGATAGCTATTAGGCCACATATTGACCCACTTACAATATTAGAGAAATATCGAATTGCGATGTTAAATTATTTTACTGCGTAACTCACTTGTATTCCAGCATGTGTGATAAGATCTTTCTACTCATCAGAACTGACTATAACAAGTAACCTCAAAAATTGTCGAATAAAGAAAGAACTTTCCTGTTATTTCTTAAACCACCATTGGAAGATACTTGGTACCACTTTGCCTTTATCTAAAAGTTAAGAATTCACATTTTTAAAACTGAAAATTGACAGTACTTTGACATTTGTGTAAGAGTAAATTGTTATAAACCATTTAGTATTTTTTCCCCCTGGGCTAAAAAGTCAACATGCTTGCATTATTCTTTTTTTAATATCAATCCAAAAAATAATCTGCTGTAATTTGTAGAGAATTCCTTGATGATTATTCAGAATGAAAGTTAAATAATTTTTTTCAATCTAAATCAGGAAATAATGATTTCCTTTGAATAATCAGTTTTATTAAGCTTATATAAACACATATCAATAAGAAATCAATAACGTCCTTTTAATTATAAAACTGCTATCCCTTAAATTACTGCAAGAAGGATTAAAGTTGAACATTTCATGCCTTATGTTAAACAGATATACTTTTTGAATTAATAAAAATAAAGAGTCGAAATACACCCTCTACGAAAAATGCATTAAAAAATCTATTTTGAGATCTACTTAATCAACCCATAAAAAACTATGTTTTATTCAAGTTTAAAACGATGTTTTGGTATTAAAAGGGAACTTTTGAAACAACGTCAAGGATATTAATGAGATCTAATTAAGGAGAAATAGAAAGTAATTTATTGTTTCATGAATATTTTTTCTCATTTGCTTTATTTTCTTTAATTTCATTAATTAACTCATAACTTCATTTCTTTTCATGAAAAAACTATGAATCCGAAGTAATAATATCTTGAAAGCATTATAAATTAAATAATTAATTATAATTGAGCAAAAATAATGTCTTTGATGCAATTTTTTAATAAAAACCTAGAAAAATGGGCTGAATGGGAAACATAACAATAAACATTACTTAATTTAACAGTTATGAGGTCTTGAAAATGTATTTATACTTCCAGATTTCGATATAAAAAGTATGAATAAATGTTATAATTTAGGATTTTGCACACGGTAATGCATATAAATTAGAAAAAAAGGAAAATCAAGAGTAATAATAAAAAAGAATAAAAACCCTTATTTAGAAATGTACTGAAAGTAAAAAATAATTTTTTAATGAAAAGCGTAAGACAAAACAAAATTGCAAGACTATGGGAAGCTGATTGAAATATTTTGAAAATACTGTTTTAATCATATTTATAAAACAATTTTAATTTTTAAAAATGTGTAAACATTTTCTTTGAATGATATTCATTGTGGCATAATTATTTTATACTTTTTTTCCAGCACCTCCCTCTTTTAAAATTCTGTTCCAACGTGCTGAATTTTGATAAAATACTTTTTGACACTTTTTAGCATATGGTTAATAGAATGTTAAAATTATTGTTTTATTATTTTTACTCTCGATTTTTAATATATTTAATAATTCATTATTGTATATATTATAGGATAATGAATTTATTTATTCTATAATATATACAGTAATGAATTCAATTATTCTATAATATATACAATAATGAACACTGTATTCAATTTTTTTTATCAGATTCCTTACTAAATGACGTGCCCGACTTGAAAATCAATATATAATTACTATATCAACTGATAATCAATTTTATCAATTTGAAATATTTAAATCAATTTAAAATATTTGGTAACCAATTAAAATAATTAAATACTGCAATGGCTGAAAAATAGTTTTCAAAAAATTTCATCATTATAAAAATATAAATTTTTAACACGAAACGAAAGTAAAATTAAATAAAATATTTAAGAATTAACTCTAAGTTGATAAAAATAAGAGTTTGAAACTAGCTCATAATATACATAGAATTAGTAGTTAAATAATCTTTTTGGTTATAGATCTACTTGATAACCAAAATATGAACAAATCAATTATTGAAAAGCCTTCGAAAAGTCTTTTCCGAACCATTTAAAAACTTTATACACATTTGCTGAGGCATAAATTAATTAAAAAATAAAATTATACATAAACGTTGCATCCTGAGATAACTGAAATTTGGAAACACATTTCAACTAGGAATACATTTCTAATAATAGTAAATATTTATCGTTCTACTTTTTCTTTATCATTTCACATAAATATCTGAAATTGTTTGCAATCAATTTCAGACTTTGGAATTCCCTAATCACACATATCAACTCATAACACGTAAGTCGAAAGATGACCGTTTTTATTGAACTTGGCGTCCACATCCCCGAAAATACATCTCCCTGCGTAAAAACTCATGAATATATAAATCTGATCCTGGGTATAAAAATTTATTTTCTCTGATCATGGAAAGCTACACAAGTATTGAATCACGAAAATTCAAAATACTACGCAGAGAATGACCGTAGAAAATAGCAAGATGGCTCGCAATAAAAATTCAATCTTTTGGTATCGGTAGAAAGATTGTGGTGAATCTGGCAGCCTAAATTAGAGATTCACAAATAACTTTGTGAAAAAATAAAAATATTGTAAAAATAAACTTCAGTGAAAGTCCAAGTATGCTGTGTAAAGTTTTATGACTTTTGCGGTAAAGTGAGATCGAAAAACGTTAGGAAGTCCAAGAATTTGTTACAAGCAAGGGAGATACCCAAAATTATGTGTTTTCCTTTCTTTCATTCAAATGTTTTTGACTCAACTGATTCTAGAAATCAGTTGCATTGAAATTGACACCATTTTAAATTGTGAGAACAATACATGAGCTACAAAGTTATGCAGTTAAAATGATATTTTGGTTTAAAAAAGCTGAGAAAATTTTAAAATAAATAATTTTTTTAGGAATTTGTCGTTTTATAAGAAATACTATCAATATTGATTTTACAAGAAGAAAAACTGAGTTTTTGGTAACAAATAAATATGAAGAATTTTTGGCCCAAATTATATAGACCTATCAACAAAGGTAAATTTTTTGACAATTATTTTCAAACTTGGTAATCCTGACAACCTTGTGGCCATAAAATTTGAGGTTTTTTCATCAGTTTTGGAAAACAATGTTACCATGTTTTGCTAGAAAATGGATTCTATTCTTAATTATAACAGGATTTTATTTACAATTGCGCATAATGTACCATCTCATGGCCATATAAAAGAGGAAAGTAAATCATATTCTTTATTACGACAAAAAATTCATTTTTTCTCATCCTTTCGAAAAATGTATGATATTGGTATAAATGGAATTGCCTGTAAAGCGACGAAATAATTTTTAGGTATTAAGTTATGTAATAATTTCTATATTTAATTAAATTAGCAATTAAAAAGTTTTATTAAAGTATAGATAAATGATTTTTCGAGAAACTCATTCATCTCTTTGTATTTTGCATTTCTAAAACAAGTAAATATTATTTTTAATAGACAAGCAGAAAATAAGGACTTTAAAAACGTCTTCTTTATTCTGTTAAATTTGTAGTAAAAATATGTTTAAAATAACGCCCCTCTACTGTTGGTAATAAATAAATAAATAAATAACTTCAGAATAATTTTTAAATTTCCGATCTTAAAAAGTCTCAATTTTTACCCAATGATGGAAATACAATCCGTCCTTTTCTTTGTTTCTCGCTTACAGCTGTTCAAGAAACTACAAACATCTCTTAAAGACAAATGGAATGTATTAAAAATTATAATGTATTAAAAATATAAAGCATTAAAAACAGTCACTTTCTTCCATATGTAATTCCATTCCATAAAAATAATGAATTATAGAAATATATACATCAGACAAGAAGTAATGTATATTAATATTGTATAATTAGAGATATATTTCCTTTTTAGTTGAAGTAGCTAAAACAAGATAGATGCAAAATTCTAAATATCAACACCTGTTTCTACTTCAATGCAGTTGCGATTTTCAAAATATCACAAGCTTTAAACAAAAAATATTTTATAAACATAATGCGCCTGCTCCATCTCGCCTCATCATGCAGCTGCAACTATGCAGTTGATTTCGTATAAACGAATTGATGAAATCGTTTGCTTTGCATTATTGTCACCAAAGCGTTAAAAGCAACAAGATTCGAAAATAGACGATGATATCTATAAAATTATTATGTACTAAAATATTTTTATATGTTACATTAAAGTTTTCAAAATATTAATGCAAATTTTAGGGTTTCACATACAGATAGAAACAAAGTTTTAATTACTTCGATAACAGTTTTGTACATATACTCTTGAAAACCTCGCTGTTCGTTTATTCGTTGTGATACATGTGTTAATTTCGAATCTGTACGAGAATTACTCCAACTACATTTCCAAACATATCTTAACATTGGTAGAGGTAATTTTAAGTAATTATTTAGACTGTTGCAAAGAAATTCTTATCACTATTGCTGTTAACAAATGAATTTATGATTCTGCTCATATTAATTTCCTCAATTGTGCCTTGATGAATTTTTATAACTTATACCATTTCTTCGAATTATTTTTCTAAAGTTTTGAGCCACTTTGCATAACTACATTTGTCACCAATAACAGAGCTTAATGAATTAAAATTTTCTTTTTGATTTTTCTTTTTCTATTCAAGACATTTCATTAAAATCTGAAATTGAGCTTTTAATATATTTCAACTCTTGTAAAGAAGACGAATTCAAATTATCTTTTGTAAGGCATGCGAATTCCAAATGTTTTATTTAGAAAAATAATTTTGAACTTTTCTTTCATTTATGAAATGTCTATAAAATGTATGTTCAGTTTAAAATATTTGAAACCGATTTTATCGATGAGAGTGATATAAGGAATTTGTAAACAAGATTAGAAAGTCATATGTTTCTAATTCTTTGTATTTATAAATTTTACTTTTAAAAATTTGACCACAAATCTTTTTATTTTCTAGAATCAGGATTTTATTAGAAGAGCGAAAAATTGTGTTTTTTCTTTTCTTTTCTGAACTGAAGTTTGTCAAAGGAAGATTTAAAATCCATCAAGCGAAAAAAAAAATTCATAGAAATCCCGAATCTAAGTTAGGGAAGAAGAATATAGGAAACAGGTTCGCGTAATGAAGAAGCAAGGTTTAGTAAATCACGCACTAATGAAAAAACTTTTACATCTACAAAAGAAACTACTCTGGCAGAATAAAGAAGAAAATTAAGAGGTAAATGTTTCTATTTCTTTTCCTTTCTTTATATCATACATTCTGACTATGTTACAACTATTTTAACATGTGAATGGTATTTATTGATACTATGTACTATGTAACCGTCGGAACTACATAAAAATGTACTCGCTGCATCAATTTTACGAGATATATTTATAGCCATTTCCAATTCAGATTAAAATATTAATTTACATCTCTTTTACCTCGCACGTATTAATAACTTATTCCTACTTCCTCCATCCTAACAATCACTTCGAAATGCCTCGGGTTACAACGCCAGTTCCCTAATTAATTATCCATGCTGAAAACGAAGACGTTGAATGGATTTAGCAATAAAATTTATTAATTAATCTTTTCCTCCATTTGTACGATCCATTCGTTGTATTAATGTATCAAGGACTAACATGATTATGGTGAAGGGAATAAAGAAATCCTTTTTGGGAATAAATACAAAGAACTAGACCTAAAATTAATTTTCTATTAAATAGAATTTAGCAAAAATATTTTGGAAAGAGTTTAAATTCAAATAAGTGTGTCATTAATTCTAATTAAAAGAATAAATCTTCATTTTAGAAATTCCATTAATTTTCTCTTACTCAAATGGGCAAGAGTAAATGGTATTATAAATAATTTGCAATCGCATTTTAAAAGTTATCGGTTATCTTACTGATTGTTCAGGTTTCCTAATTATCGAGAATTTTCAATTAAAAAAAAACCTTAAAGATTTTTAAAAACACATCTTCAATTGCTGATTCACATTTATAAATATGTCATTTATTACGAGTTGAAAGGCTTCCTTATAAAAAATCTAAAATAGAAAAAAAAATGTCTAAGTAACAGATGATATTTTTGTTCATATGTCTGGTTACCTAAAATTTAGAGAGGTATTTTTATTTCATTATTAATTTTAGTTAAGAATAAATTTAGTTAAGTTTTAATTTTTAAATAAGTTTTTTTTTATTTTATTGTGTTTTTTATCAGATGAAAACTAATCTTGAATACATTTTTAAGAGAAAATCTATTTATTTATTTAATCTGTAGATTTAATCTATTCTGTGCAAAAATGGTAATGAATTTTAAAAAATATTCAGCGTATTTGAATTTATTAGAAATTAGATTAAAAAATAGAAATTATTTATACATTTCGCTATTGAAGTATTTTCTTAAAAAAATATTTTTTTAAGATAAAAAAGATGACATTTTCTTGCAGAAACATTAAATAAGGGGGAAAAAGAAATTACAGAAGATATTATGCAGCCAAAAATCTGCAAATATTGAGAAAAAAAATTGCAGCAAGGTTACAATCTTGCTCGGATTTTGTTTTAAAAGTAAATAAAAAAAACCTAATTCATAATCTTATTGAAAAAGGACATTATAATAGTTACCAAACGATTCTATATATAAAAAAACAATTCTATCCAGTTACTAAAATTTCTTATTGAGAAAGCAATTCTTTCTTTTGTTTTTTTAAATGACTAATTAAAAGTAAGTCCATTAAGAAGCATACAATTTTATATTTTCTCTTTTGCTTTTCGGAGTAAAATAAAAATAAAAATTAATTAATTTACCATTTTCTAGTTTCTGTATAGAAAAAAGTAGCAAAAAACAAAACATAGTAATATATTATAATATCTTATGAGTAAATAAATATTGGACCCTTGAAATTTACTTTGATATTTTAAGATTTGAGACGTAATGGCTCTATTTAGTTATTTTTGTAAATTTGGAGATATTTGTGGATGAATGACTGTGATGGAGCGATAACCGAACTCGAAACGTTAGGGCTTGTAACCGAGTAACATAGTATCATAGTAACCGAGTAACACTCATATCCGGTGGATGTTATTTGACTTATGAGGCTTCCACATCATATTCTCACTCCACTCAGTCAGAGGTGAGACGAACAATAAATTTGCACCAAGCTTATAACGAGCGTGTGAGAAGTTGTTGGTTGTTTCAATTGCGTCTGATGATTTTTGCTGCCTGTAGTAGGCGCTAGGATAGCTGTGCAAAGAAATAAGTTTGCTTATTCATGGTCGCGGGTCACCATTGTGGAAAAATGGCTGTGATAAAACTAGGACCAAACTCACAACGTTAAGGGTTTTATTGCTGAGTAATGTAGTCACTTGACAAAAGTGACACTCATATCCGGTGGATATTATCTGACTTATGAGGCTTCCACATCATATTCTCTCTCCAGTCAGTCGGAGGTGAGACGAACAATAAATTTGCACCAAGCTTATAAAGAGCGTGTGTGAAGCTGTTGGTTGTGATGCTGGCTGTTGTTTCAAATGCATCTGACGATTTTTGCTGCCAGTAGAAGGCACCAAAACAGCTGTACAAAGGTTGCTTATTCAAGGTCGCAGGTCACTAATGTGGAGAAATGGTTGTGATCAAACTATGACTAAACTCACAACGTAAGAGTTTTTGTAGCCGAGTAATGTAGCCACTTGACAAAAGTGACACTCATGTAAAGTGGATGTTATCTGGCTAATGAGGTTTCCACCACAGATTAATAAAGCGTCTTGTGTATTACAATTGTATCAACATTTTTTTAGTTTAATAGTAGTCATCAAAATTAAGAAAATGTGACGAAAAAAATTTAATAACTAAAGAGCGATTTCATCCTCACAAATGCCTTGCTTGAAGCATCTCAGCAACAAAAAGTAATATATTGATAAATATTTAAAAACAACTAAAACCAGAGGGAAAGGTTTCCCAAAAATTTTATCGTAAACTATTCAATAAAAGTCTTATCCCTTCATTCATAAAATTGTGGACCTTGAGTAAGACAGAAAATGCCTTTTATGGCAGTGGCAAACAGTAGTCACGAAACAGATCTTTTGCATGAACCTAGTATTTTTATTGAATCTATCGAGTAAATACGTATTTTGCCACCTTTTTTCCAACCTATTGAAACCAACATTTGACGTGGAACTAACAATTGTTATCATAAGATCATATATTGAATTTCATTGATGTAAGACTTTATGTTTACGAGTAATTAAAGTTTCCATACATACATAAGTACAATGCATATGAATACAATATATTAATCATAATACAAAATTTTCTCAATTCTTCGCATAAAGGAAAATAAAAAAAAAGGCTACGTCATAAACACACCCTGAAATCATGACTGCCTATAAAAGCAAGTAATTGTCTTTACATTTATCAAAAGGCATATTCATTAATACAGTCAATGTACGGACACATTATAGGATGGCCACAAAGTCTTTCCCGCATTAAAAACATTATTGTAAAAAATTATTATTTGACATATATTTATTTCTATATATTACTGTTGTTACTTATGGCACTTGCCTATGGACAAGCTCCCCGCTGATACAGCAGCAGATTTAAGCCGAAAGGAGCATCTCTTGTTTTTGAAGTAGCGCCAGCTAGGGCCAAGAGTACGACTTATCTACACACTCACCACATTTGCTTGCACAACTCCTTTTTACAGGCGGGGCACAGTCACACATCTCACAGATAGCACACAGAAGAACAACCATGCCCGAACCGGGACTCGAATCCGGGACTCCCAAAATACAAGGAAGACGCGCTACCTATGTGCCAGAAAGCCGGCTCTATATATTGTAAAGATGTTTATAAAATTTGTAATAAGACCTCATTTATCAGTCAATATTAATGAGAGTACTTAGGTAGCTCAAAGAATGTCAAAGTAGTATTTCCATTCTCATCATATACTGCTCAAAACATTTCGACGGTCACGCTACACATAGCATCTATGGTTCTGAGTTTGAGGTATCAATATATTCAATTGACATTGCAAATGTTTTGTTCTTTTTGTAACCCAAAAAGAAAATAATAATCTAATGGTGTAATATCTGGTGAGGATGAATATCATTGACACTATTTTCCTTATTACTTCATCATCGCTTGTTTAATGACAACCAAATATAAAATCCTTATTTCTGAAACAGTTACGTCATCTGGTAATCACTTGATTCTATTCAAGGAATTTTTTTATCAATTAAAATAATATTTTTTATAATTAGGGAAATAGGTTTAAACACCTGGCAGTTTTTCAGTATTTCATTCTTCCTTTTACTTCTATTCGTTCTTCCTGCCTTTGGCAAATTTTATCAATGATAATACCCTCTTAATCAGCTGCGTCAAATGGTAGTTAATGACGAAAATTAGTTTTTGCAGCTTGAATATATACTATCTAAAAATTATAGCATTAATTAGTTTAGCTACCATAACTTCCAAAGTAAAATTCTTATTAAGGAATGCTTTGGAATATTTCTTCCTCTTTTTCTTTAAATAACAAAATTGAAACTAAATTTATCTTCCAGAAAATTCAACAATGCACAAATGAACAAGGAAAGATGGCTTCTAAAATACGTGCATCCACTTGTTATTTGTTTAATTTGAAAAAATTAATGAAAGATACATAACCTTTTCAATGTTTTTTTCATCAAAGAGCATGTAATCGTTTTAAACAATTGTGTAATAATATTGAATAAACATTAAATCTATCTACCAATTACAATGCCAAAGTAAATTCCACTCTATACTAGAACAAGACACTTTTTTTGAAGCAACAAGAATTCATTGAGTGAATTGAAATAAGGAAGGCATTTTTATAACTATAATAAGCGGGAGTTGTCTTTCCGATACATTGTCACTTATTGTCCAATAAAGGTCATATAGCTTCTTTCTCCCTCCCAATACAATTCTTGACTTTGGGTAAGACCTCGAATATCTTGCTTGGGAACGGCGAATAATAATTACTAAATACAGAATCTAGCACTTTTATATAACCTATTGTAAGAATCTGTGCTTTGGGTGACTGACTTTTTGTCTGCCAAAATTTGCTCAGAAATTAGAGTTGTATTCGCAAGATAACATATTGAAATTTATTGATTTAAAGCTGTTATTGAATTTAAATGTATTTGAAAGAAATGACCGATGGTCCAGAAAGTATTTGACATATTTGGTTCAAATTTTGATTGATATTTATATTTTAAATGCTAAATTTACGCAACAAATTTTATTTACATTGAACTATGTGCTTCGTAGTTATCGAGTTCGCGTAATCGAATAGAGAAATAATCAGAGAAAGTCGCGTAATCGAATAGAGAAATAATCAGAGAAAGTCGCGTAATCGACTTTCTCTGAAGGTAATTCGTTAAAAAAATGAAAGAAATATATAAATTTAGCCGTAATTTCAAATACTAAACTTCAGTCATCCAGCTCAAAATGTTTTCGAGTTATTGTGTTCAAAGAGAGATTGAAATTATTGCCAAAAATGTGGGAATTTCAAACTTTGGAATGTCTCTAAATCTTGGGTCCGAATTTTACAATATTTCCTTTATACTTCTTATACAGGAAATTTATAACGAGTAACGGTACGTAGGAATAATTGAATGAATTTTCAGAATTTTAAAGAAGATTATTTAAAGAAGGATAAAATTATTCAGTCTTATGTTTTTTAGAAGGATTTTAATTTTGACGATTAGTTACTGAATGTAAGTGATACACAAATTTATCAACATATATTTCTGCGCTTAACCTTAAATTTTTTTCTTAAATTAAAAAAAGTAGAGCTAGTGATTTTTTTGAACATCTTGAAGCTTTCAGTCACTTGAGAAAACTTTTCCTGACTATACCTTAATTACCTTGGGCAAATATACATTCTCTTTCAACATATTACATTTATTTCTTGTCAGATTCCACAAGAAATAAGAATTCTTCGAGACTGCATTCCTTTAGTTATACAAACACTCATCTATTTACGTCACGCAAATATTGACATTCCAACTAATTACGCTTTTACCAAGCATGTACAAATGGGTGCTTTTCCGTCTAATTATAATTACAGCTTTCTGTAAATGGGTTAGATTCGCATTACAGTCAATTGATATAAGCAAACTAAATTTCTATTTAAAATCATCGTATTATGAGGTTGAACGCAATAAGATCTGGCTGCGAAATAACTACAAAGAATTTGATGATGTAAGCATTCGAATGATATATTGCTAAAATTAGAAATAGCACTTATAATCAAATACCAGGGGCAAATAAGACAGGTTACTGTTAAATGGATATCTGAATAGGGGGAAATTGCTTAAAAGAATGTATTAAGTCGGGAAATTTTGATTTTTGAAGAGTATCGGTTTTAGCAATAGCATTTACTAAATGATTTCGAATAATTATCTTAATAAATGTTTTAGTAATTTTCAGTTTTAATAATGATAATATTAATAAATTAATTTTGGTTCTTCGAAGATAAACAGAATCGGAACCATTTTACCCGGTTGTTAAATATTCTTTTAAAGGGATAAATAAACAAAGTACGTATCAGATAAGGTGTACGTATCAGATAAGGCTATGTAAAATGAAATGAATATGTGGTTTGAGATCAAATCTTGTAATCACGCCATGGATTATCACATAGGTATCAAGTTTAAATAATTATTACAAAATAACATTTTTTTTCAAAGAAAATTTTCTTTTTATTCAGTTTTAGTTCTGATATTATTTGAATTAAATCGTTTAGAGCAAATATTATACAAATGTATAGAAGCTTTTATTAAGAATGGCATGTATTTCAAAGTCAGGCTAAAAGTAAGAAATATTCAACTTAAAATACAAACACAAATAGTAAAGAAAATATTTGAAGTTTAATAATTTTAAATGATAACATTTTTTTTCATGTTTCGGATAGATTAAAAGAAATGGTGAAGTATGATATGAGGTATATAATAAAGTTATGATTGAAAGCATCGGATAAAAAAATAAGTGTCTATTTATCCAAAAACAAAAATAAAAAAATAAGGAAATATCGCCATCTTAAGTGGTTTCATGACTCGAATCTATTATCAGGATTTTATGTTGCAATCCTAATCCCTCTTCGTATATATTGTTTTTTGTTGATACTTCAGTGCATTCATTCCATCAAAGATGTGTTTCATTTTTTTTTGTGACCGAAGTATACGTTATTTTAAAAGGGTGATTAAACACTTTAGGAATAATTTATACTCGCCATAGTAAAAAGTTAAGGCCTTTTCCATTAAATGTTTCACAAATCGATATTTTCTTCCTTGCCTGAGAAATATTTCACAATCTGGGAAATCTCTGAAAATTACTTGTATACTTAAAACACAATAAATTTCTAAACGAAAATTCTTTAAATCCGATTCTTTTAAAGAGATTCAGTCACTATTAAACCTTTAATTAGACAGTTAAATTAAATAAAAAAAACATGCTGCCTAACGCAAATATATTAATTGTGGTTTCAGGGAATTTTGGAGGACTCCATCAATGTTTCCTTTCTCAAAGTGCTTGAAAGTAATTTGGTTGCTGCAAGCGTTTAGAAACATTTAACAATCAGTGAAGGTCAAACAAATAACATTTTACAAAAATCAAAAGGAAAAATATATTATTTTTGCTAGAAAATAAAGCGTGTTTGGGGCACTTATTTGAATATTATAGTGTTCACTCCTTTATCTAGTTCTTCACCGGTTTGTAAATAATCACCATTTATCATGGTTTTGACTCGTTGCATTCACCTAATAATGAAATTATGCCATAAATTAAGTTTTTACAAGAGTATTAAATGTTATTCATGAAACAGGAATCTTGTATATGTTGATTATTCATACTTCATAAGCGTTCATTGTTATACTAGGTTACTTATGAATCCACCAGTGTGTAAAACTCATTTCTACATCTTTTGGGAATTTATCACGACTATTTTTGTAATATATAAATTCACGAATTACTTTATTGTCTTTAAGCAATTTACATTAATATTCAACGGGTCTACATTTCACATTAAATGCATACATACACAGAATATGATGAAATGTTTGGTTTAGTTAGCGTTTATTAACATTTAATAATCATTGAAGGTTAAACAAATGGCATAAACCAAAAATCAAAAGGAAAATAGGTTATTTTTATAGGAAAAAAGCGTGCTTTGAGCACTTATTTGAATATTATAGTGCTTTTCCCTTTATCTAGTTGTTCACTGGTTTGTAAAGAATCACCATTTATCATGGTTTTGACTCGCTGCATTTACGTAATAATAAAATTATGCCATGAATTAAGTTTTTACAGGAGTATTAAATGTCATACATGAAACAGGAATCTTGTATATGTTGAGTATTCATACACCATAAGTGTTCAGTGTTATAGGTTACTTATGAATCCTTCAGTGTGCAAAACTCATGTCTACAATTCTTGGGAATTTATCACGACTATTTTTATAATATGAAAATTCATGAACTGCTTTATTATCTTTAAGCAATTTACATTAATATTCAACGGGTCTATATTTAACATTAAATAAATACATATTCAGTATATGTAATTGGTTATTTGTTTCTTTTTTATATCAAATTAATAGTCTTTTTAGTTTACTGCAAAAATGTTTAAATGAACTAGAAATCCGAATTATTATTATATTCACGCAAACTTTATCATCAACTGCAATATATTTTTTGTACATAAATGTTATTCTTAAAGATGTAATACAGTTATTTCATAAAATATCTAGTTATTTCCTGAAACCAGTAGTTAAGATTTACCATTTTTCCTAGAATACCTAGTTATTTAGAAATAACTCAACCTATTCCATAAAATAGTGGTAACAAATATATATAAAAAGTTAGAAATAGTTTGACGACAATGTATGCATCCCACTCATAAGCCTCAGATTCCTTTTACTAAACATAAAACAGTCTTTCGCAAAAATAAGATAATTAGAAAATGTTTGGATGGTCGAGTTTCTATTAAAATGTCCAAATATTGATCAATACTTTGCTTCTAGAAACTGTTTTAAAAATTCGACTTTTCTTCAAGTTGTAATTAAAGAATTTTCTTAGCATACTTGTGGATCGGGCTTATAGGACAGATTCACGGTTGAAAGCAGTTGTGTGCAAAGATGCGGAATATTTGGCTCATATTACTTTGCGTGAGTGTAGAGGTTGTTCAATCAAATTAACATATTGATTTGTCACGAGTATGGAACTATTTAGCACAGGTATAAACTGGGATTTACCACTCCCAGTAATATTTCATTTCTGTTTGAGGAGTAAAAAAATCATTATCATTTAATTAACTTTTCATTTTTCCTTTTATCGTTTTGTATTTCTCCCGTCTCTTTTCTGTAATTACTTGTTACTTGTTTTTTTTCTTTCTTAGAAACTTAAATTAAATTACAAGTGCCTTTCATTTTATTTGTCTTTTTGATCGTCAAGATTTTAATGAGTTAGCAAAAGATATTTCACCATTTTTTTTCAAGCAAAAGATCCTTTTTAATTCTTTCTCAAGTGTAACCTCATCATAATTTTAAGAATAATAGTCAGACTAATCTTTAATTGCATTTTTAAAGCTTATTTTTTTTGTTTAGTTATCATGAATTATTCAACATTTCGTAATTTTCCGTCATTTGTGGGGTCAGTCAATTTTCCCATCTTTGAGATTTAATTAAATACACTTATTTATTTTACGTTGTCAGTTTGGAAGCTTAAAGCTGATTTTAAATTAGTTCTGAAAGAGTATGCACTAATTTCTGTTTCGAAATAAGAAAAACATACCAGGAATATAAGGGAGTTTTTATTCACTCTATAAAGAATTTCTAAATTGATAGACATATATTTTGAGCCTTTTCAGTCAGTAAATATATGGTGAAAAAAATGTCATAATTTATAAATTTATATAATTCTTAGAGGGTTTTGGACTCATTACTAATTTTTTTTGAAAAACTAACATTCGGAAAAAAATGTTCTACTCTCTTCCGCCTAAAATTTGCCGAAGTATTATTTTTTGATTTTGATAAGTATTTAAAACGATAAAGTATTACCAATTAACAAGTAATATAAAATGACCAATTAACAAGTAATATAAAAATGACCAATTAACAAGTAATATAAAAAACAATTTTTTAAAATCAATTCCTATTTTGGATATTAAGAAAAATTTAAGAAGATAGGAAAGATTTTATTTTAGTTACTTTTTATTAAATAATTACAATTGTTGTTCCGCATTACAATGGAAGAAAGGGCGCAGTAGCTTCTGAGGGTATGGACCCCTGAGCTCCCGAATAATGGTCACCTTTGACTCAGTACCCCCAGTGGTATAATTTTCGATATGGAGAACTTTGTGACCAGGTTCAAACTCGCAGTACTAGGGATAAGAATCCAACACCCTACCAACTAGGCTATCCGACCTAACAGTTACAACTATTATAAAGGCGAGAAAATTAGTTTTTAATTAATTAATAAAAAATTAAAGAATTAATATTTGAAAAAACTTTAACAACAAATGTCATCTATTACGAGTTTTTAAAAATTTACTTGAACTTCATTGGATGAATAAAAAGTATTTTATTAACAATTGAAAATTTGAACAAGATATATATATATATATGTAGGGAGAGTATGAGCTGAGAGTAGGAATTGGAAAAAAAAGCGCTATTCATCAGGCAGTAATTGCACCAAACGACCTTTGATTGACATTGCGCATTGGAATAGATAGATTCTTAATTAAATCAGTTATTGTCACAGAGAATGAACCTTCTTTTTGTTTGAAATGATGGCACGTTCACTCCCACTCTCTAGATTGAGATTCGGATAATCTATCTAATCAGATTACCTCTTTTTTTTGAAATTCTTTAATAATAGTAAGAAAGATGTCATCTAATTAGAAATTAGATGTGAATCATTGACGATGCTTGAGGCAACCGGTGTGTTAATATGTTAAGAAAATTTTACTATAATTAATAAGAGCGGGAATTCTTTAAACATTTAGGCATCGTAATTTATTCAGCATTATACATTGTTTCAATGAACTTAAAATATAATACCTTAAACCTTTTAAATCATCTTTAAAAAAGAAAGTTTATATCTTAAAGTTTTATAGATTAACCATAATAATTAAAGTAGATACACAGAATTTAAAGCAAAAAGCATTAGCACAACTTTAAGAGTTCTTGAATCAAAGATGATTATCAAAATAATTCTGGGAAATATTATTTATTTAGTTATATTATGAGATTATTATTATGTATTTATTATATTATGGGATTATTATTATGAATTTATTATATTATGGG
>JAOUZG010047704.1:3838248-3901984 GCA_026289955.1 Argiope argentata | reverse complement strand
GCATTTTTGAATTATAGTGTACTTCTTGGCATTTTTGAATTATAGTGCATTTTTTAACATTGGTCTTCATTAAACTTTCCACGTGACGTGTTCAGACGTGTTTTCCCTAGAATTTGGCAGAAATTTGTAACTTTGATCTTAAATTCACATACCAAATTTCATTGCTGTATTTAAATGTCTTTTGTTACTTATGTTTACAGCGAGACACAGTTTCTAAAATGCGTTTTTCGGATTAAAAAGATCAAAAAAAAAAATCCAATACTTGTATTTGCTATGATCAACAATACCTTTTCTTCGTATATCCCGTATTCAAAAAAGTAAAAATTAAATCAAAACTATTTTTTTTTAAATTTTTCGAACGAATTTTTGATTGAAATGAAATATCAAGGCAAAAACCAATAGGTTTGAATGACTTTAAAAGAAGTCAACGAAAAAGGCGTTCTAAAAAGTATACTTTTATTTTTTAATTTATTGAAAAGTATTAAAAATGACCTCTTATTATTAGATATCTTTAAGTGTAATCTACGGGGGATTTATATTTATACTTAAGTGTGTAATAAGCAATTAATAGCCTAACAATAAAAAGCAGCTTTTACTAAATAAGAATGGAAAAGCAATTTTATCTTTCATATATAGATGGATTAATATTGCTTAAACAAAATATAAGAAAAATCGCAACTATTGGATTAATAGGATCAGTTGAAAATCTAAGTCACCAATTTGAAAAAGTGAAAATGTATAAAATGAACAGAATGAAGAAAAAGAAAAACTTGTGGAGAGTTTGGATTGGAATGCTTCAATTATGCATAGGTGCATAATCAAAGTAATTATTATAGAAATAATTTAAAAGAAACCCTGTGCTCATAACTTTTGCAGACAATTATGAAAACAACAATCGAAGCTATGATTTGGGAGATAAGAAATTTTTTACCAGAATGAAAATCGAAAAGTAGCAAAGAATTAAGAAATTTTAGTATCAAAATATATAGATAAGATGAAATTGATCAAAATACTGCTGAAATTTCATATTTCAATCTATTCATGAAAGAAAATTCTTGTTAATGGTCTGGTCATAGAACATTCTATTCAGGATTTGATGATTGCATACTTGAAGCCCAGTTTTCCCAAACAACCACTTTGTATAAAATTTTGAGAGTGCGTAAAATTTAACAGGTGAGTTTTTTGCATCATGTTGGAAATTGAAAAGCTCGATAACGATATGTCCTTGCTATATAATTAAAAGTTACTAGGATCGCTCCGAAATATCCCTGAAACAGTTTCATAAAGGAATTTTAATTTAATTATATGAAACTATGATCTAGTAACTGAAGCGTGATAACAATTTGATAAGGAAAAAAGTTTTTGCAGTCTTAAATTCCAGTAATGAAGATGGAAAAAATAATCAGATTAAGGTACAATGAAATCTTGCTACGGAGGTCATTTGAAGTTTGATCTTTGTGGCAGAAACAATCACATAAAGTTTTATTTATTATGGTCATGGCGTAATTTATAACTTTGTTGTTTTTCTCTTCGAAATCCAAGTAGTAAATAATAGTAAAAATGAAAAATAATAATGTACCTTATTAAGTGTAAATATGAGTTCAAATGCTCCAAGCACACTGCATGTGGTGAGAACAATATCGTATAAATTTAAGACTTATTTACAAATACATAGTAAAATGAATTAATAAATGATTCAGAAACAAATTGGTATAAATATATTGATGATTCACGGCATTTCATGGCTTCAAGGAGTTAAAAAATTTCAATCCTAACGAGCATTTTTAATAAGTATATTAACTACCTTTCTGTAATTTGCTAAAATAAATATTGATTCAGGAACAAATGTGTAAAATTTGAAAGAAACGTGTTTTTTTTAAAAAACATTTATTAATACTGAAAGATGTTTTTTTCTTTGCAAGATGTCTATTGACTCACGCGTTTTCATTTATTTTCAAATAAAACAGTTTTACATAAATTATTATTAAATAGTATCAAATATGTATCTTCGAACTTCGTGATTTAAAAGATAAGACCCGTTATCATAAAGTATTTTTTAAATTGACAGTCGTTGGTAAGAAAATATGTTAACACCTCTTACAGGTCTTTTAAAAGAGAGACCGACGTCTGAAAGTGAGCCCTGGTGGTCGAATGATTAAGTGTAGAAGGTAATGCACTGTAAAAGTGAGGGAATTATGCAATTGATCCTAGAATATTCCTAACAATAAATGTGACAGAGCAATTTGACCTCAGATTTTAGAGAACAACTTAGACTAAAAATATGTTCATTGGGGGAGAATTTGTAGGCCTTAAAATTTCTGAATAGCAAGAGTTTATACCTGGAAACTTCAAATAACATTATTATATTTCAAATAAATATTTAATTTAGTTTAAATAGTTGAGCTAATTGCTAATAGTTGAGCTTAGTTTAAATAGTTGAGTTGTTGATTAGATGAATTCCTCCCCCATTTTATTAGAGTTCGCTAAAATTTCTTATCTACTTATTTATCTAGCATTTTTATCAAAAATTTTTAACGTATATTTTTATGTATCAGTTTAATGATGTACATTTTCAGAAAAATTAAAGAAATGAAATCGTTTCATGATGAAAAATTAAGAATGCATATGAGAAAAAAATCAAACAAATATTCATACTCAGAAAATTTCGTGAAATAATGAAGCATTTATCTTAAATGGAGAAATAATATTGGAACATTAAACGTCAGGCGTTTAATTATTGATAAAAGTCATTCAATATAAGCATAAATAAAGAAGAAAATTGAATCACAGAAGACAAAAAATCAATCTTTATGAAAGTGCTCAGTCAAATGTTTTAATATCGTCGTTGCCTGCAGAATTTTAGGAAAATGGACGTTAGAACACCATAACCAAAAATAACAGCAAATGTTCTATACAAAAAGAAAAAAAAATCTCAAAAAAGAATAGAAATTTTATTTCCATTTATTGTTTACCATTTGAGTAGAAATACAGAATTGGAAATAAGAGTTTGCAATTATATGTGATAACTGATACAAAAAGAAATAGCAAAAGTTTGAAAATTAGTTTTTAGAATTGACATATAACCTCAAACAGCAGATGTATTCATAGACAAAGAATAACCCAGTCGTTGCGAATGGCAAATTCATGCTTTGAAGTGGAAGCTGTCAAGCATTGGCACAAGATCATATGTGACGACCCTTTAGAAAGAAGTACAAACCTTCATCGGCGATAAGCCCGTTAACCAGGTAACAGCATCATCAACATGCCTCCCAGATATACAGTATCTTTCAGCTCTGTATTTGAGATACCTCTCGTTGGGAGGAGAGATGATAAGTAAATGTAATGAATTCGTATAACACACGGAATTATCAGCTGTTTGAAAAGCTTAAGTATACAGGGGGGTTATCATTTAACTTCCCCTATATGCAACATCCTACAACGCAAATGAATGAAATAATTGTTGCAAAATTTGGTATATAAGCTATATGAGAAATGCAATCAGAGAATTGAAGAAGAAAAAAATTAGTTAAAAAATGGGCACCAGAGGGCGCTTTTTACTGAAAAACGTTAAATTGAACACGATAAACGTCTAAATTAGAACATAGAAACAATATTAACAATTCAGAACAAAAATTATGAGTAACAAGATGTAAAACCGGGAAAAAGCTGTCAATTCTAGGAACAAAACATTGAGACGCATGTTTGAGAAGAAGAGGAAGATTTATGCAAAACAGGTTAGGATAAGAAACCTTTGCAGTCGTTTCATGTTTTATGTTGATGTTTCCGGCTGTAACGATGACGATATCTTGTCGTAACAATGACTTAAAGAACTCTATGAAGTTTCATGTGCTTAGCATCACAACTGATCAATTAAGATCTGCTGTTAGCATACTGTCCATCGAATTGGAATTCTGAAGGAGAATGAGGGTGTTCACATGGAACATCTTTCTCTACATCATTCTGGATATGATTAACAGCTATTTCTCTTACACAATTTCATCCTATCTGTTCTTGTTTCTGTAAACTGACATTTTTTTCTCAAACAGCGTATTATTATTTTTCCCTTACCAGTGCTTAATTTGGTTCGATGGCAAGGTGATGAGAAATTAGTCAATTAATGTTAAAATTGTTTCTATATTCCCGTTTAAACGTTTATTGTTTTAATAATGTTTTTCTGGAAAAGGCGCCCTCTAGTGGATATTTTGGAACTAAATTTATTATTATTTAATTTTGAGAGATCTCTATACCAGAGGTCATATAAGTCTATATACCAAATTTCGTTGCAATCTGTTCACTTGTTTCCGTTGTATGATGCTGTTTATAGGAGAAGTTTAATTATACTCCCTGTACATTTCATTAACTAACTGCATTTGATATTTATTAGTCCGGTGACATTACATTCTTGCTTCTTCAAGCTGGGTAACATATTGTAAAATTAATTAATCACTGAATATACGAGAACATAAAATTGACTGTATTTTATCAAGAGAAGGCTGGTCAATATTTTACACGAATTCAACATTTTTTTAATTGTTTCGAAAATGCTAGAAACTAACAAACTAACGTAAACAATATTGATTTATTCATAAGGATGTTTTATGTGATTATTAATGCTTGAAATACATATTTCAATGATGTGCAGTGATTTTTTATATCTATGCAAGGCTACAGGAATTATATCGTCTTATATCTTAAGACGAGAAATATCTTACACGCAGAAAAGGAGTATAGTAAAAACAGACAATGTAACAAAAACCAAATCGCACTTCCGATATTCCACATGTTTAGAGCTTAGTGAAAGTTTAGACGTTTAGTTAAAGAAATTCTTTCACATTGTTATTTCACCAATATTATTTAAATAACAGTATCAAGAAGTTAATATAAGCCTAAAAGCTAGTCCGCATATCTCATTATTGAAATGATTAAATAATTTATCGAAAACCCATGCCATTTATGATCATTTATTTCGTAGATAGTCCGAAATATCTAAATAAGGGGATAAGTAAGAGCCTACGATAACGAATGAGCAATGCATATAAATAAGCCCGTAGAGATAATTCCTCCTCCTCCCGGGAAATTGGTAAATAGGATGAGCAATTAACTTATTCATCTGAATAGGATTTCCAAGAAACATTTTATGCCATAAAAGGATTACTGCAGCAAACCTCATGAAGGGAATAAATATTAAAGCTCACTTAATTTAAATCAATTTTGCCTGTTACGTAACAGAGCTATACACCAAACAAACTAATGGAGAAGATATAAACGGGGTTTAAAATGCCTGATAGGTGAAAATTTAGAAAGATTGAACAAACACTTACATTTTAGACAATTCTAAATTAATTAATACATTATTAATTAATGTATTAATCGATTAATGCAGATAATTGATTTAAAATAATTATCTTCCTTCGAAAATAGATGAAATAGATTATTTATAATTAATACTCTTAATAATAATGAGTCATAGACTGAGAGAAAGGAAGAAAAGATACAACAAGTAATCATTATAATAATGATTATAGATGTTTACATTAAATATAGAACATTGTAAATAGAATCTCATGTACTTATAGCGGATTCTTACAGTAAATTAGATTCTGAATAATACTGCACTGCGCCAATATGACTTTTCTAATAAGCCAGCACTTTCAGCCGGGGAGTGAAATCAGGTATAACGCAAACAATAGGCAGCTTCTCAGATTTTGAATTACGGTTAGTAATACTTATATTTGACGATATTCCTTATTTGATTTTGTATATTTTGTGAAATAAAGCTATATACGTGATAAACATAAAATGGCCTTTCGTGAATCTAAATTAATTTTATAAGTCTTTAGTCAGATATCTGTCTAATCATTGATAGCAACTATTTGACAAATGCGATTAAAATAGAATTTAAAAAAATAGAAAATGCTAAATTTTTAACATATTTTAATCAAAATGGAAGATTTTTTATTCTCAAGCTCTTCATCATCCCAAATCTTCTTTGTAACTCATTGCGTTATTTTCTAAATCTATATGAGCAACCATCTAATTATTATTTCTTTATTTTAGAATTGGCTTTCTCTAATTAGTGATACAAAAGGTTGTCATAATTTAATATGTATGAAAAATGCATTTGTTGTTATTGTCAAATCTATTTTATTTTATCAGACATTTTCAAAAGAAAGTTTTTACTAGAAAATTTGCTTCTTTCAATAATATTTTGAAAATAATTATCTCTTTCACTTGAAATAATACCAGCAGAACAGTTTTAATATGCGAAAACATAGAATAATAGCACAAGAGAATGGCTTTAGAAAACAAAGAGTTTCAGTTCGCAGAAGTGAAAAAATAATTATCGGAGAAAGAATTAAAAACGCTCCATTGTGGCAACCAAGCCATAAGAACAATTGACAAATCGAATAACTGTATTTAGTATGAATAAATTTCGTGGACTTCAGATTTAGATGACCAGTTATTTCACAAGAAAAGATAACAATGAATATTATTTCTTAAGATTATCTCTCTCTCTTTCTTTTTTTAGTTCTTTCTGTATTAGAGTGATAGAGAAATAAAAGAAAATGAATTATTTAAGTGAATGAATGTAGTGGATCATCTATCAAATGCTAATATAAATGGATTCCTTAAGTTTAAAATGATCTTATTTGAGAAATTTCCGATAAGCATTCTGTAAAAGAAAGGAATGAAATAAACACAATAAATAACTTCTATCTTTTAGATGATAATAAACAATTAGGAAATTCCTGGAAAATTTTCTTCGAAAAAACGCAGGAATAATTCTAGATTTATCAAGAGTTTAGTTATGCCATTTTGAGTTTTTTAAATTAAAAAAAGGATTATAACTTTTAAAATAAATTAATTTCTTGTGAACATTGAAAAAAATTGTTTAGTTATAAATCAGGAAAGAAACTGCAAACTATGTTCAACTAATCATTGATTACTCGTGATTGGCAAATTTCTTCAAAATAGGTTTGGTAGACATTGTATTAAGAGAAATAAGTCATTATTGAATCCGTAGCTCTGTAAAAGTTGTTTCCGTGCAAGTATTATTTTCCAGCAGTAAATAAATAGATTTTAATAAGCCAGCTTTTCCAGTCATTTGGTTTGCAAATTTAATGCTTAGGGCATTTAATTTAGAAGTTATTTATTTTTCAGTATCAATGTTAGCTCATAACTTCATTAGATGAAGAACTTTTCAATATTTTTTAACTTTTCATACACAAACTAATCAATCTTTAAATACATTTCAGATAATTTTTTGTTCAAATGCGATTAGAAAAGGCGTGTGAATATTACGTTGAATTATTCCATGTATAGAAATGATGACGACGAGATATAGTATAAAAATACAAAAAAATTTGGAAAATAGAAACTTATAGAATGATTAAATTGGAAAAAATTCAACCAGAATATGAAAAATTAAATAAGCATAATCAGATTTTGAGCTCCGCATAAATTGTTTTTATAGTAAAATATCGCCGAATAAAAACTAAAAGTATATTTGAGACTTGAGAAAATTTTAACAGTTTATTTAGATTTACACACCATTTTTAGGCAATACGAGAACTATTTTGGCAGAGATACTTATAATTTGGAATTTGGTCAGATGACGATTACATAACCTGAGTCTAAACCACATTGTGTATACTTTGATACCACAGTAGAGGAAAAGCATTTGTCCCTTTTCAAATTTATCAGACACATATATATCGTGAATTTTCAATGGAATCTTGTCTCTAACATTCAACACTCCAATTATGAAGCCTAGAATACCGAAAGATTTAGTTGCTTAGAATTTGTCATAAATGCTAAAGTGAACACCATTGATGAGTAAAACGTAAAAACATTGATGATTACTAATGAATTAATTCAAAAGCCAGCGTGTGGCGATTCATCTCTTATAATTATGAATTCTAATTCTATTAAAATTTTTTATTAAATATGAAACATAGATTTTTTTACATTGGAAAAGGGAATAAAGCGATTTAAAGAATATTCGATTTGATGATATTATTTTTTTTGTAAAAATGTTTGGAAAGGATGCTACATTATTGAAAATTTAAAATATGTTGAAGAAATAAAATAAATTTTATAAAAATATGTTTTGAAAACACATTAAGAATTTTATTGAGAAGTAGAATTTTTTATTTTAATAATTTTTACTTCTATGCCTCTAATTTCCGATTAATAACTATTGATGTTATAAAATCATCATGAAATCTTTTTATCAAATTCACTAATAAGTGACGCAATGCGTGTGATATAAAATGCATTTAAATGAATGGATTAAATGATAATTTCTGAAAATACTGAAATAGTGTATTGTCATCGATTGCATAAAAGCCTACGAAATTTGAAAAATCTAGCGCATAAAAAAGTGAATAAAAAATCTATTATGAAATTTCTTTTTTACAAACAAACTTAAAAAAAGCATACACACATAAAAAAATTAAAATTAAAAAAAGAAAATGCTTCCTTAACCATAAATAATCAAGATGCCTATTTTTTTCAGAAAAAAATAATTTTCAATACATAGTATGTAATTTTTCTAACTAATTTTAAAGAAATATTTTTTCTTTTTGAAACATAAAATATAATGAAATTATTTGAGTAACAATTTTAATTTCTTTACTGCTCATGTAATGACGGTTTTTATATACATAAAGCTTGTAAAGTAAATATTTAAGAAACAAAATGAGAAGAAATATGCAATTATATCTTTTTAACGTACTTGGACTACTTCCATGAATGGTTTATTTTAAAACCTTCCCTCGCATATATAACAGCCGAATATATATTTTCATTACAAAAAATAAAGGCATGTTTGCTATTAAGTAGTTCAAAGAGAGTTTTAATTCAAGCTCAGTTTAAAACAAATCTTTATAATGTTAACAGTATATTTTAAAAACAAGGAGCTGTTCGAGCTGCATTGTGAAATTCAAAAAGTATAATTAAAGCTAAAGTTTCATCACTGATATTCGTTATTGTTTAAAAGCAATTAAAATAATAACACAATATTGTAAAATTCTTTATTTGAATCTAAATTGTTCGATCAGAAAATGAAAAGTTAAAGTTAATAGTTCATTTCATTCAACCTTCATTTCAACCTTCCTTTATAATTAATAATATACATTTTCTGGGTTTTTAGTAATTTTAAATTCAAGTATTATGATTCCATATTTGAAATTCTTCTTAGCATATAGAATCATTAAATCGTTTAATCTGAAATTTTGAAATCTGAAGATTGAAATTAGAAATTAAGTAAATGAATGAATGAATGAATGTATTGAAATTCTAAGTAATATTGATGAAAAAAGGATGTTTGCTAAAATACAGTTTTCATAAAGAGAGTTTCATTTGAATGTTAATGTGTTAGGAAGTAAATTTTTGTCACTCTTGTATAAGCAAACGGGATTAAAACAAATTATCTAAATATTCTTTTAAAATACTTGTTATGCTAATTTAATTTTTGTTGATTTTCCATAAAAAGTGAGCAAAAATAATGAATATTTTTAAATTCTTAAAAAGAAAATATTTAATATGCAATCTAGAAATGTTTAAACTTTTGAATTATTTAGAAACGATTTAATAGGCAGAAAAATAATTTTCTAACAATAGAACATCTCATCACTACATTTAAATTCTCAATAAAGAATAATCTCCTATGCCTCAGTTTTCCTTCTATAAAATTGAAAGCTCCTTCATTGAGAAGATAAGAATGTCCAAAACCGAAAATTTTTGATTAATGGATTTTCCTGCCATGTCAGGATCTTGTGTCAACTTCATGAATGATAGAATCATTTTTTATATCTTCACTTCATCCCGTGAAAGAGTCTTAGAAAGAGAATTTAAATGTATTCCCATGAATCGAAACAAGTGTTTTCTAAAGTTTTCTTAAGTTTAATGTAAAACTGTAGAAATCTTTTATTTTACACTTTTTTCTTTATATCGATGGCACATTTGCGAAAGTTATTTGAGTGAATAAGATCATTTTACAGACTACATATACGGTGTAAGAAAAAAATTAACTTCTGGAATAATAATTATTTATAAATAAAAGAGAAAGATGAATTTTATTGTAAGAAAATATGTTGCTCTTCATTGATGAAATTCTTTGAGAAACGTTTTTATGTTAAAATCATGTGGGTCATTGTATTACGTTTATTTTTTGCTTACGGAGTAAATGAATTATTTATATATCCAGCAGATATTTGGTATGTATTTTTGAGCTGAAGTTTCTGATATGTCTAAATAACTTTTAAAAGAATTCACATATATTTGTAGAAAACGTCAATAATTTGTAGCTGGAAAATTCGCTAAATATTAAAAACATATGAATTAATTTGCATTACTTATAATATTTTTAATGAAAATATAATGAATTATCATAAGAATACTGAAATCATATAGCTATATGAAATTGGAATAAACTTGTGGTATAATGAGGACAAGAAGTACATGATTTTAAAAAAAAGAGACTAACATTTTTTATATCTTTTTTCTATCAATGTGTTAAATAAATACTTAAACATAAAATTATATAAGTATTTATATGTAAGATTTTTTATTCATATGTGATTTTTATTCATATTTTTTATTTATATGTGAAACATCAGATATATATAAAATATCTCAACCTTTTAAAATACAATAAAATTTTCAATTAACAGATGCTAGTGACGTATTCATAAATACTTGGTATGGAATACCTTTGAAATTTAAATAACAAGTTTAAAGCCTTTTGAAATATTTTTATCTAAAATTAATTTGTTTCCAGTGTGATTCAGTTGTTCAAATATTAATATATGATTTAACTGAAATTTAGAAAACTGGCATTAATTATTGTTTCGTGCATTTGAAAAATATTTAGCGTAAGCACGTCAGACATACAGATACAAATACTAACTAAAAATATTACAAATATAGTTTTTCTTCCACTTGTGGGACATTAAAGAGTTTTTAACGGTTAACTCAGTGCGATAAATTTCTATTATTTGGGAATTATAAGGATATATCTAGATGTTTCCATTAAAATCCTAAAAAAGAAAAGTTAACGTTTCAGCTATTGTTTGTAAATATAATATTTGATATAAGAATCAACAAAATGAAAACAAAACCCTTTTCCTAATGAGTTAAAAGTTCAAGAATCTGAAACACCTGCTTTTTTTATAATTCGTATATGAACAAGTAAAAGAAATGGGTTTTAAAATGTTATTACAAGAAATTTTATATAAAAAAACAGGAAAGATAATTTTTAATTTTCAATTTTTTAATGTATTTTCAGTTACGTTTGCTAAAATTTCATATGCATGAAAAATTATTAATTCAAAGTCATATTTTAGTATTTTCTGACATAAATTTCAGGTTTTCCTGTCGTCAATATAATGTTTGTTTAAGTACAACGTAATTAAAAATTTGTTCGTATCCAAGCGAAGATTTTAAAAACTTTCCATTTATTGAAGGAAATACATTTTATATGAAATGAAAAAATATTTTAGAATTAATTTCATTTCGGTTCATAAAATCTTTGCATCAAACAGTACTAGTTTTCTTTCGGCGAAATCATCACTATTTTTTGATGAAAAATCCTCATTTGAATGATGTTTTATTTTTGGAATTATTCAGAACAGTAAATTATTACGATTTTCGGCTTTTAATTTCTCATTAATATATTTAACTCCAAGGTATGTAATATCTTGGCAATAGGATAAACTTTGAAACTTTTTTTATATCCTTTAAAAAACTAAGGTTTTTCTTTATGGTTCTTGGGGTTGAAAGAAGAGAGAGTGAGAAAGAAAAAAAAAGATGAAAAGGAAAACACAAAAAATTCGATGAATTCTATTCTGAAATATATTTTTATAAAATATAAACATAATTTAAATAAAATAAAACTCTTTTCATCCTATATATTATTATTATTATTTTAAAGTTATCTGCTTACAGCGAAAATGCATTAAAGGTAAATTTTTATGCCCTCAAATTAATAATGCAAGTCATATCTAAAAGTTAATTAACTAAAAAGTATGATAGTTGCATTTTTAGCAAGAAACAAAATTTTTATAGAATAAGCACTGTCTATACCTTTTTCAAAAAAATTGTTATTAAACCTAATGGCGCTATATGTGAAACATCATTAAGAGTGGGGTAGTTTTATGGTTTTTTACTTTCTAAGAAAACTACTTTTATAAGTAATAAGGAAAGAAAAATCAGCTACAAAAATGGAAAAGAAATTCTTTTAGAAACATCAGATTTCCTTTTCTTTTATTCTTTATGGTTACAAGTTTTTCTTCATGAACTGAGCCAAAAAAAGAGAGGAACTTACTTCACAGTGTTTTCTTCACAGATTTACCTTTTTTTTCTTTCTATCCGGATTTTACTCGTAGGGAATGTTGGAAAAGTATACCAATTCAATTTCCCTTTTTCGCTTAGTAAAGCAAGGTGTTTGGTATTGGAAAAAAATGACGGAGGAAGTATGTTTTACCCAGAAAAAGTGCTGAAAAGAATAAAGCAGTAGAAAGGCTTGGAGTTATACGGATTTTGTGACGGAGGAAAAATCCTAGGAACAAACCTCAAGCTAAAAGACAAGACATGAATGTTTAGATGAGAGAGCCGTGGTCTAAGAGTGTGGAATTTGTGGAAAAAGAGAACAACATGTTTGTTTTGAAGTTTGAAGATGTGGGCAAACTTTCGATTGGATTTATATTCAAAGACTTTTAGATTTTCCGATTTTGAGAACATTTCAAATGTAAAATATCCTGTAATAACACATCAAAACCAACAAAACATTGGAATAATGTGGGGATTTCCTTTGTATATATGTGTGATAGAACACAAATGTTTAAGGTCAAAATACTGGAAGTGTATATTTTCTTTATGATTATAGCATTTAAAGAACCATCCAGTATCAGTTTGGTCTTAATGAGATTTTGATTTAACATTCTCAAGTACTTACAGCTCTAAAATAAATAACTTTCAAAAAATTTTGTTTATGAAGTTGAGTAATTGAATCTTCCCTGGCTTTTTCTAACTATCACATAACAAAGCACAGTATTTAAAGTCATGGTGGCTAGATGCAAATATAAAAAGCTCTTTATATAATACAAAAGAACTTTCAAATGGAAAATTACAAAATGCAATTTTTAATATTATAAACATTAAGAGAAAAAAAGGAAAGAATAATTATAATACAGTATTATTAATAGAAATCAGCACAGTTATAAAATCAAAATAGGGGATAATGAAAATAAATTATTATGTATAAATAATAAAGATAAAGCATTTTGGTATGAAAACGATAAGTATAATATTCAAGTATAATTATAAAAGAGAATAATAATGTAATTTGTATTAATAAAATATCAATAGAGTCGAAGTAAAATAAATGTGATACTGATAGATTAAATTTAGAGCCATAAAAGAAAAAATTAAAATATTAAAAAAATTATAGTGAAATACACGAAGAAATATTATTCACTACATAGGAAGAAAATATTTTATAACATCAAAAATAAAGCCTAATGTTTATTATGAACAGAAGGCATTCAATTTCTTAAATTTCTCTCTTTTAGGAAAAAGATTGGCATTATTATTATTAATTGATAATATAATGTTATAATTATTATTACTATTAACTGACAACTATTAATTTCAGCATGAATGATTAAAAAATGTGGAAAATGCTCTAAATTAAAAGTCGCTATACGCAGAACTATCAATTATGGTCTACAGTTAATTTTGAGGTGGTAACTAGTGATTTCCAATTAAAAATAAAAAACTAATATTTTTTTCCAATTTTTTTCCAATTTTTCTATTTTTAGGAAAATATTTGTTAATATTTTTCTTTTTCCGACAAAATGTTTTCACACTGTTTTAAAAGTTTAAATTTAAAAAAATAGCTTTTCTGAGAGTTCAGCCGATTCTGTAATTTTACAAAGCTTCTGTTGAATTAATTAACTAGAAAAAGTAAAATGGGACCAGGAAATAAGAGAAAATTTTAGTATTAAGTTAATATGGGCTAAATTAAAATGAAAGGAAATTAAATGTTTAAATTAAATTTTAAGATATCATGACATATTATATATTGTTAGATGAATTGATCCTAAAAATTATATTTGAAATAAGATGATTGGATATTAATTTAATTAATTTCATCATTTCTGATATTATCTATGCTAAATACCCTTTTAATTATAAGTGTGTCAAACTACATAGATAATAGTGCAATTTTATTCTTTAAAATACTATAGATTCAGGACATTTAAAATTAAAATAGTTGTAAAGTAAAGTAAAAATGTAGTTTTTTTTTAAATTCAAATTGTTTTTTTAATTATCTCCTGATTTAATTTTAGTTTGTTTTGATAAATGACACACATACAGGAATTACCTAAATTTATTTTAATAATTATTGTATAATTCATACAAATTAATGATGTTGAAATTTTCATATTATATTATTTATATATATTTTTATATATTTTATATTATTATTTATATTATTTCATGCATGAGCTAGAACTCTCCAGTTCAAACTTTAAGTAATGTAAATTGATAGTTTCAGGTAAATTATGCAATATAATTTCCTTATGCTTGTGCAGTATAAAAGTGATTATTATATTCTCAGAAACAAGTATTGAAATAGTCAGTTGTGCAAGTTTTAGACCATTTAAGGATAAAAAGTATGTCCGATATTTTTGTGAAAGAATAATGGTAATTCTGGAAATTGAACCATAAGGGAAATTAATAAAATGCTGAATTTCTATTAGTGAATTGAAAATATAGAACTAAAACTAATATAACAGATTTGAATTCATTCAACTGATAGTTTTTAAAAAATAATTATGAAAAAAATCATTCATAATGAAAAGAAATTTTGCATTTATACATGAAAAACTAAAACTCCTTTTTAAAAAGTTTATTCTTGTTCCGTAGAACATTTAAATAAATTGTGATTTGAAAAATCTGCATGATATACTGGAAAAAGTATTGTTCTCTTAGATGTCAGTCTCAGAATTTTTTAAAAATAAGTATCATATAAAGTATTAAGCTTATTTGTTAAAGTTTAAAATTAAACAAAACTTAGAATTACACTTGAAAAATAGAGCATTTATTTTAATTTAATTACTAAAACAAGATATTAAGCAATAATTATTGCATTATACAAAAAAATGTTTAAGTTATGTATTCCATATAGTTTCGAATAAAGTTTCTGGAGTTTTCAAAAACAAATTATATAATTTTCAAAATAACACTCGATGAAAAACCGTGTAACTTACAAAATTCGTTTTAAAATTTCTTTTTGTTTTTTCAAAAAGATTTAGAATTCATATTAGTGATTATTCAATTATCAACCAAGAAAATCGAATTTCGGAAAATATAAATCAGCACCATGTGACAATTCAAATTATTCCAAAATATTAATTTCAATTATAAACTCGTAGAATCAAGCCTCTACCATAACAAATAATCAATAGATTATTTTTATCGTTTTAGATTGAATAAAATTCAAGAGAGATAACGGAAAAAAAATTCTTATTAAAAAGACATTATACATTGTATTTTAGCGGAAAAAGTACACTTACTTATAAAAACTTAAGTGAAAAAAATCAAAAATAATTATATATACATATATAATTTATATATTTTCTGAATAAATGAATTATTTCAATTTTTTTTAAATAAACCTATTCATTAAATAAAGCATTTTAAGAAACAAGATTGTGAAATATTTCGATGGGAATGAATTTAAAATTTTAGTAAACATTAATTTACTATAAAAGTCTGAGCAAGAAAATATAAGTTGATATTCATAAAATTGATTGCCCCGCATAAAATAAAACGGAATATATAAGAAGAAAAAAACAATTTTATAAGCCTTAACCATATTAAAATTTAAAAAATGCAATTTCCAACTATCAATGTACCGAACAGGCAAATTATAGTATTTAAATACACGTATGTATTTATAGTATGACACAATGGTCAAAATCCTTTACAGAAAAAAAATTCCCTTTTTTTTAGAATCTCTGCCTGATGGTGACCCTTGAGAAAGTCATCAGGCCAGATTTCTGATTTTTTTTTACTTATAAGTTTTTTCTTTTGGTTTATTTCTACTTTCTTTTTTGTTTAACTTTTGTTTTGTTCATCTACATTTTTATAATATTATATATATATATATATATATATATATATATATATAGTATTGTGAAAACAATAACTGATGTTTAGGAAATTTTTTGGATTCTTTTTCAAATCTCTTCAGAGGGATATGTTTTAACAAAATTTTTTCCAGAATTTATGCAATACGAAATTCGATATAGATGCTTTTTTTATCCGGCTTCATAGAATTTGATATTTATAATTTGCTTAAGTGAATCTAAATAATAGCTGTGTAAAGGTGAGCTGGGATATTAGTCATAAACTCTTCTAATTAAGAAACTCATTAGAGAATTACAAACAATGCAAAAGGAAACAGAACTGAAAATATTTATGACAGATTCTATTTTTTTTCGCAGATATTAAAAAAGAAAAATTCAAAAAATATTTCATGATTAATTTCTTTTAATTGCTACAGCAGAGAAGGAGAAAAACTGATTATAAATGGAACTGAATGATTATGTATTTACTTTGCTGTTTATGTTTGCTTGCTTTCTGTTAACACTAATGCTTTCAAAACCACAGTCAACAAAAACCTTATTTTAAAACATTGCGTTTCAAACCAAATATTTGAGGTAATAAGAGCAACATAAATATGTAGCATAAGAATAACAAGATTTGAAAGAGAAACCCATTCATATAAATCATTATATTACTTTTTGAAGTCCACAAACAACATTAGACATGTTTAATTTAGTAAATATATAAAAATAAAACTAACGTTAAATAAGTTTTATTTTCAGAATATATCAAAATTTAATATGTTTTTTATTTATTAATCAAACGAAAATCGTTGCAATTTTTATCTGATATTAAATATCAATTTAATATCGTTTAAGTTTCATGTTCTGAATATTAAATGTTCTCCTTAATTTCATGTTCTGATAATTAAACATATTCCTTTTTGTTTTATGATATTTCGTAATGTCTTTTACAACTATTTAGAAAAGAAGCATAAATTTAAATATAGTAACTATTTATATTCTGATAAATAAAAGTTATATTATTTGCATTTTTAAAAATTAAAATATTTGAAAAGGAAATTTTCAATCTTATACACCCTTTCACTTTAGATAATTCCTAGTCTCAACTCCAAAATGATTCAAATTTTGAATTTTTAAAAAATCTTGAAAATCTGCTAGAATACAAGAGAAAGAAATTTAATAAAATTGCTTAAACAACAAATAAACGAAAAATACATACTCTCCCCAAAACCAAAATGATGGCTAGCTGTTTATCTTACAAAAGAAACTCATCAAAAAAAATGAAGCAGGTTTATTAATAAAGCATATTTATATAAACAAAACTAAAATAATTTTCAATTTAATATTCAATCTTTTTGATATATCGATCCCATTCAATATTACGAGCTTTACATCCTCGAGTCTGATATCCCTTTGATAAAAAAAAGCACGCAAACATTCCTCTTTCTTAGCAAAAGAAACATCCCAACTGCTGGAAATATATTTATTTAAATGCAATTTTTTATAGCTCATCTAAAATTTCTTTTTGTTGTAGTTACCGGACGATAAAATTGATTGTATTTTTCCACGAGAGAAGAGAGTTAAGTCCGATTATTTTCTTCCATTCTTGATTAATCCTTTTTTATTCTAGAGCTGTGATCCGTGAGGATGCTCAAGTTATTGATCATGTGCTGTGTTTGCACACGTGGTCTTCCCTCATCATCGATCTTAGAATACCTGTTTCCAACCACATTCTCCTGCCAGCAGACAAGCGAACATTTTCGATTTTCACTACCCGTGAAATGGACGAAAACATTCTTTTTTTGTTTGTTTCTCCTCTTGCGCTCTATACATTAAAATAGTTCATCTTGATCGATTGTTATAAAAATTGCTGCTATTTCATTCCAGGGCTGTTGTTTTATACAGCAGAAGAGAAATTTAAGAACATAGACATCTTTCATCATGTATGGCATGTGTTTGTCTGTGGTTAAAGAATTTATGATGTATCATAAAGGATTTAGTTTGGTTCAGCTGGATAAACTACTCGTTTAAAAGATACACGCGATTTATTTTAGAAACGACCTATCACTTCTGAATTAGCAATGGAGTGGAATCTCCTTTTACAAAATTACACATCAACGAACGGGAAGACATTATTTAAAGTAAATAAAAATCCATGATTAATTAATGATGGAACCAGGTAGCAAACTAGCCACCCTCTGATTATGTTTTTAAAAATTTGATAAAATGTACAATGTTGGAGTAAAGATCATACGTTGATCTTTATAGATATTTCTATTTGAGAAACTTTTCCTTTATTTTTGCTAGTGAATGCAGAAAGACAGGTAAACATAATTCTTTTTTTCGGCCTTTTATGGCTTTAAATGGAGGAGATAAGTCAAAATGTAGAGCTTAATTATTCCACTGGTGACCATATCTCCTCTTTCAATATGCTATATATGAATAATTACATATTATATATGCTATATAGGATTGATCAAAATGATATAAAAATATTTTATTTAATCCTTTTTTCGATATTAAATTCACTCGTAAACAAGTTAGGATCAAATCTTAGCGCATGAATCACAAAACTTTGTGAATTTCTACTAAAATGTTATCTAATAAAGTCACGTAGATAATTACATTATATATTCGTCATATTTGTATCGTCTATCTTAGGACTTTCAATTTCATGATGTATTCGTCATATTTGTTTCGTCTATCTTAGGACTTTCAATTACATGATACATTCGTCATATTTATTTCGTCTATCTTAGGACTTTCAGTTGCATGACGTATTCGTCATATTTGTATCGTCTATTTTAGGACTTTCAATTGCATAATGTATTCGTCATATCTGTATAGTCTATCTTAGGTATTTCATTTACATAGAAAATTCGACACCATAAGCAATATACAAAATGTGGTTTTTGAATTTATACTATCAAAAACAAAACTTCAGATTTCCGAATTATCTTTCCTCTTGTAAAGGTCTAAATTTAGGTAGAATTTATCGCTAAATGTAAAAACAAATATAAAGGTAATAAAATGTTATATTTTTACATAATAGCAGCTTATAGTGTTTTATAAAAAATAATGCGTCCGATAAACAATAAGTAGGGAGTAATTTCTCCATACAATATATAAAAGACTTAATACCTTGCGACAACATCTAATTGGTACAATTTTAAATTCCATTATGAGGAATAAAACATTTGGAATTTCTTACTAAATTAAAGGATTTTGGATAATTGATGATTTGAATTATGACTGATGATTTTAGGACTTTAAAATGGAATTTTACTTGTAAAAATAAAACATTATTAATTACTCTTTTTTTAAATCAAAATATCTCCTTTTAGTAAGTTTTGAGCTTAAATATGGTCTTAAAGTTGTAAATTAATAAAGGAGAAAATAAAAACAAGAGACGTCAATACCTTAAACAAGGTTTCATAAAGTTGAGAATAATCACAATTTACTAAAAAAGCATAATTTAGTTAAGTAGAAAAAATGTTTCTTTTTTTAAACATTCGCGCGGAAATATTTTAAACATCTTTCTGATAATCTTATATTTTAATACTGCTGAGTATTCCTGTACTTTAATGCTGCTAATCTTAAATTGTTGAAGATTAAGTGTTGCGAATAAAAGAAATTATGAAATATCTCAGTAAGAGTAATTATTCCAATACAAATAAAGAGGTTCGAATTGATGTTATGCCATTAAAATAGACTTATCATGTGGAAAAATATTTTTATTATTTGATTACTAATAACAATTTTTTCATCATGAAAAAATATTTCTGTTCATGTTGCAGTTTGAAATTCCGTACTTTTTAAAGGAAAATTGAGATTTTTAAAAAGAAATATAACAAAAAGTAAACAAAGATATATTGATGAAAGCAAAGGATATAATAAACTCAAAATAATCAATTTTTTAAAAATTATAATCTTTCCCAAATAATTAGGGTAAAAATTAGGTTTTACTTAATATTACCTCACAATTATTTTTACACAAAATTTGTTTTATATTTAAATATACTCAACATTATGACAGTATTTTTTAAGTCGCAATGACTGAGGTTTTATCGATGAAACAGGAAACGGCTTTTACTTTGTTTCATGTCTTTAAATCTTAAAACTTGATATCCTTTAGGTTGTTATCAAAACTATTATTTGTATTTCCCACTTTAACTCTCTCTAGACCCATTTAATGTTTTAATATTTTAAGGCAATAAGATATTTTAAGGAGGAATAGGAGAATAACATTTTAATAGGAATAGAATAGGAAGAGATACACGCCAGCCTAGTAGGCAGAAGGAGGAAAGTGTTATCAAAATGGCTGCACCAACCATAAAATATAGTTTTTTTTCGACCCCTTAAACTGTTATCAATGACTCTCCTCAGATATCATAGGTACAAAATGTATTCTTTTAATTGTTGAATCTTTAAAATTTTCATAAAAAGTGGTACAAACGTTTCATCAATAACGCATTTTCTCTGCATGGAATAATACGGATCTTCAATACTTCTTTGTTTTAGCTCTTGATCTATTGAATTATCTCAAATTAATTTTATAGACTGGAATAATCAAGAGAAGTATAATATTGAACTATTCAAAGCAATTGCTCTAATGATGAACGGTCGAAATTCCCTTGTAAACAATAAGAAAAAGAAAATAATTTTTGTATAATACGGAAAGAAGTTCTAAATATTGTTTTCGAGTGTAATTAAGTGCACATTGTGACTTCTTTGTACCAACCTGAGAACAACGAATAATTTACTAATTTCACTACCAAGTGACGCATCCTCTATACATATTTTGAATTCTTTCATTATTACAGGCAAAGGAAATTGGTACTTACGTATTATACCGTCTTCGTCAACGATTACCAACGGTTTAGTAACTCATTGGCGACGGATTTAAATTTTACGATAAAGATCAACGGATTACACCATTGACGGATTGCCATAATTGGTGGTTTAGCAACTCATTAGCGACGACTTCAAATTTGGCGATAAAGTTGAACGATATAATACGTAAGTACCAGGAAATTTTATAGCAGAGTTTTCGACACTTCTCTATGAAATGAAAACACTTGATAGCATATAGAACACGCATATGATATTGTCTGAGTCAAAAACAGTAAGCTTACTTTAAAGTATCTGGAGTGAAATGATTTATCTCTTGGATGTTATCAAGGGGAAAAGAAGTCCCATAAATAAATAAATTGTAGGCAAGAAATTATTACATTTGAAGTTTTCTTTCTATTATATTCAATTTTTTTTTGTCCAGAAGGAAGTTGCAACCATTTATAATTGATTCAACTGATTTGAATAACTCCACCATCCTTGTCTTTATTAACCCCTTGAACGACAATTTATTTTCAGTCAGCACTGTTTTGGTAAACGATTTAATTTTCTTAGTTTTAAGGGAAAGGGATAATTTACGAATACTTACGGTTTTGTTGCTCAAATATTGTAATTTGTTGCAATTAAAAATAATATTTGTTTCACACATTTATATGAATGTTTATTGTTGTATAGGAATATAATTAGAGTCGGTTAATTCTTCATTAATATTTAACAAAAAATATTACAGTTCTACATAGTATTTAAACGAAAGTAAGCATATGTTTCAACATTTATACATATAGATTTATACAAATTACATTCTAATAGTAACTAGAAGTATACACGCAAGTATATCAAAGCAATAGACTCGATATGACTTACTCATACTTCTGTCCTCAAACTTGAATAACTTCTGGCGAGTCCAGCTTGTCATTGCCAATTTGTTCAGGAAATTTTAAGACGAGCTGGATTCGTCATTTCCGTTCAAGGGGTTAATTAACTACCATTCTAAAATATCAGTAGCAGAATATAATAGGTCAGGGAAATAAAACAAATAACAGATAATAACAGAATCGAGCTACATAAGCAAGGTTGAAAGAAATAGTTAGTACAACTTTATCATTTATCGTGAAAAGTTCAATAATTCTTTTAATAAAAGTCTAATTCATGTATTTAATATATTCCTGCTCAATGATAAACATATTTATTTAAGTCTCATACAGGATTTTTATGTTAGTGCTTAATTTATTGGATATTTTTTTCCTCCAGACAATACATTGGCAAAAGACTAAAAATAACCTCTTTCTTATCCGAGATATTTGTCTTTATCTCATGATTGAAGAACGGGGATAACTAACAGCTCATAAGGGATTGAGTACCGAGTGGATTCCAGAAGAAACTATAAATTATCTTCGAGCGTAAACATAAAGATAAATGTCTTTTCCACACTCTCAAAGAGTTAGATGTCACAGCGTGATTGAAATAAATTAAAAGCTAAATCTACTGTTTCATGAATCCAGAAGCGTAGAATTTGAAGTGATGATGATATATCCATATTGTTTATTTGTCTTTTCTTAAATCAATGGATTTATTTACTTATTTTCTTTCAGGAACAACAAGTTGTTTCAAAATTCAACTGTGTACTTTAAAAAATGTGATTAATTTATGTGCATATTTGCATGGTTTTAATGTATTATAAAGCCCTAATAGAAAAAGGTTATAATACGATTGATGCTACCAAATAGTATTAAAAACAAAAATAATATTTTTAATGTACTATTTCACCCTTCAATAATTAAATTTCTCTCTTCATATTTTGTATGCTAATTCAATTATTAAACAAATTTAAGTAAGAGTAATTTTTTAAATATTAGGCCTTCTCTTGCTGCATTTGTATTTATCTCCAGTCTTTGTCTTCGTAAAAAAACCGATTTTCTTCATTGTATGAGAAGTTTTTAAACATTGTTTCTCTAGAGTATATGAGATATAATTATCCTCTATATTGTTTTTTCAGACTGAATACTTAATCTCACTTTCATCTTAATAGCAGTTTCATGTAAATAACTATTTTTGTAATTTTGTGACTATGTAAATACGATAAGGATACTCAACTATTTAGTGTCATAAAGAATAGATTGTCATATGAATAAATTATATGAAGGCTGGCTATTGGGCAGGTTGCAAGCGTAGAAGATCTAGATTTGGATAGGTGGAATATAGCTTATGGCACCCCGCAATGTGAAGCAATATTGTTATCACATATTTCTTATATAATTACATTAGATACAAGCGATGTTTTAAATGTAATTTAACATTTCAGAAAAACCAAAAAGAGTGTATGTCAATAAACATTGAAAATTATATCTTACTAATTTTTATGCATGGAATGTAAATATTTAATTTGCAAGCTGTGTGATTAAATATGCACAATCAAAAAATTGAATGTAAATAAGGTATCTAAAAATTTCACTTGACCTTATATTTGGTTTGGTTAGTTGCTTTCATATTTTTACGAGATTAACAATATTTTTATTTGGAATCAGCTGATGTTGAAATGGATTATTTGTTGTAAAAAGATAAATATAATTTATATCAAAGCGAAATAATGTAGTGTGCTTGAAAAATATCAGCACGAGTTGTAAAGAGATTCAACATGATAATTTTTTTTCTTTAGAATGTGTTCAGCTATAACACGTTTAAGAGTTGCTCAAAACATTCGACAACTTCTTGCATTGGTGCTAGGCATCAATTTCCAGTTGGAGTTGCAAAGCAAGCATTGCTACACGAATAAAGAAATTAAAGATACCCATTTGACGGATGAAATTTAGATGAATACAGATAAGCTGCTAATAGATTTTGCAGTGAAAAATTTCCAAGGAGACAACTATTGAATTAATGAACGTTCGAAGGTGTTTATTTGTCACTTTTCGAAAGTTAATCTTTCAGTGCTAACAAATACGATGTGAGCTAATCAAAATCTTCCAAAAATCTTCAGATGTAAGAAACTATCCGTCATGTATTTAAATGAAATTCATCCACGAGTGTAAGAGATGTTAAACTTAAACTGGATCCGAGACACTCAATCTTAGGTACATTTTATATGACGCGAAACTACATCCATTCTATTTATAGAAAATGCATACATTGAAAATAAAGGAATATCTGTTCTACCAATACTGAAAAATCCCCTCTATACAAAATACTTTTGCACTCACTCGGATGCTCGCTAATTCAGCATCTTGGTAGGTTGGGTAGCCTTTAGCGTACAGGCTAAAAACTACTTTTCCCTTTTTCGTTTGCAGGCTCATACATAAAGTGGATATCTAATTTCAGAATTTATGTAACGATGCATATTGTTTCACATTCCAGCTGAAAAGGACGGCTTTCTCACAACTTATGGGGCGCTCTTAACAATTTTCTCTACAGTCTTCAAGTAGCCTTTCTAAGCATATATTTTACAGATTAATGAATATTAATATGATTTCCTCCACTAATCCTTAAAGTTTTTGGAGATATTTGCCTAATGATCTCTATTTTTATACAGATTTAAACGACAGCATATTCTAAGAGTAAAAGGTGGAATATAAATTCCAAACTATTGCTGCAGAATAATGTACATAATAATCTGAGAACTAAAATGAAGTATGAATTATCTTAAAAAATAAAGAGTATCGCCAATGTCAGGGGGGTTCCTGGTATCAAAGAAAAATTGAGATTAAGCAAAGATTAAATGATAATTACGTTCTTAAAATATTTAATTTACGAATTGGCATTAAGAGCATACGAATCTACAATTCAGACCTGCTCTATTTCATCATGAAAAGAATAAAAATTTTGTTAAAAATTTCATCTTTATAAGCCTGAAATATTATAAATCAAATAAAAAATTAATAAAACGGAAAAAACCATTCAAATAACACTCGGTAATTGTAAATTTCTTTAAAACAATACACGAATAATTTCGATTTCCTTTGTTTCGGCGTACTTTTTGATATTATTTATAATACAATTTAAAAAGTATATGCAAACCTTTATATAATATTTGTGAAACCTAGCAATTAAACCGAACTTATACGAGTTCAAATAATTCCCTCAAACATTATTAGCAATTTTACTTTGATGACAGAAAAAATTGATGTATTTATTCATAAAAACTAAAAAAATGACATATTTCCTCATGAATTTTGATGAACACATGTTCTACCAAAAGAAACACCCATACAGCAAAACGCAGGAAAAAATGATCACTTTGCCATTATGACATTGTAAATGGTAAGTATTTTGCATTACGTATTAATCAGAGAAAAATGCTGTCTACAGGAAGAAAAATGTTTAGCGAATAAAATGACCTAATTAATCTCTAAATATAAATGGCACAGAGAACGTCGGGGATGTTTTTGGCAAAGGCCTGTAAAACGAAACCTTCTTTGCTTATAAAAAGACAGAATATATAAATTGTGGAGAAATTGCTGAAAAATAACAATGACATGATAAGAGATGGATAGAAATTAAAGATATTTCTCTTTATTATAAAGAGATAGCAGGAAATACGTGCATGCCAAAAATAGCGTTTCCTATCAGAATTTGATTTTAATTTTTAACTACAGCAGCAACAAAAAAAAACCCCTTTTATCTAAATTTAGCTAAGGTTCCGTTTTAAAGGAACGTGTAGTAAAATATGCAAATTCATAAAAATCCCTTTATTATCGTTTATGTAACATGAGTAATTATTACTAAACTTTATATCAAATTTCGTTAAGAAAACTATTATCCTAAAGAAAAACAACAACTTCAAGGAAAATAAAATTGAAAGAATAAAAATTATAAGATAAATTTATCATTATAACGGGCCAATATAAAGATTTTTGCATTGTTAGTTAAATCTTTGAAGCTTAAAAGTTAAGTATCTAAATCTATAAAATTTAGTTTAGAAAAAGAAACTTTATACGGATAATGAAAAATAATAAAATTGGAAAAGATAAGCCTTTTTAAGTTAAAAATATTTTCCTGGTGGATAGTTTCTGGAATCGTTTCAAGCCGCTCAATTTTTTTCTTTCTGAATGAAGAAGAAACGGCATGTTCTTTACATCTCAAAAGCAGTTAATTAACGTCCAAATACAAGACCGGATACTTCAACAGAAAAGATATCTATAATTCTTTCTCTGCTCTTTTCAAGCCAAGTCTTTAGGTCGTCAAAAAAGAAAAAGCCACAGTCAATTTTTACACCAGATATTTACGGATTGGCTCGTAATTGAAACTAATGCATTAGAATCTTGGCAGTATGGATCTATTCGAGAAAAGTCCAAAGAATCCTTGGGAATTGCTCAATGCTATTGAGCTCAAACAAGAATACAAAAAGAAGCCGAAGAAATTCAAAAAGTTTGGCGAATGAAAAGAAATAAATTGTTACGTCACTTCTTTTAAGAGTTTTCTTCTAAAGCGAAAATTGAAAAATATTGAAATAATGTGAATTTCATTTTTCAAAAGGGAATATGAATTAATATTCAAATTAAAAACATAACATAATTATGTAACATATATTACATGATACTAGTTACTTTGGCACATGTCTTATACTAATTTTAAATTTGGATACATAATTACTTTGATTCTTTCAAACAGTCTTGGGTTGAAAGTGTGAAAAATAATTTTTATTATATGAATTTGTCCCAACGCACAAACAAATTCTTTCATTTTGATGCAGTTAACAAATGAACAAAGTTTGGTATTTTAGAAGTCTAAGGCATCTGAGCCTGTATTTCCTCCATCCATAAAATCGGGAGGACATTTAACTTTCAACGCAGGATTTAACAAGTAATAAGCAAGTATTACACGAACTGCGTGGTCCAGAGGTAGGGCGTCTTCCTTGGGATCTGGGATTCCTGGGTTCGAGTCCCTGTTAAGTCATGATTTCTCTTCTTTGTTCTATTTGTGAGGTGTGTGAATGTGCCCTCCTGTAAAAAGGGGCTGAGAAAGCGAATGTGATGAAAGTATAGGTAAAGTCGTACTCTTAGCCCTAGCTGGCTCTACTTGAAACAAGATACTCCTTTCAGCTTAAACCTTGCTGATGCCTCGGCAAAGCTTGCCCATGGCAATTGCCACTAACAACAACAGCTCCGTCATGTTATGCTTTAAACGCAGCAAAAAAATTACTGATTTAAATCCACTGATGCATCAGCAGACTTGTCCATGTCAAGTGCCATTAGTAACAACAAAAATATTACACAGTTATTTTTTGATGAAATAACCTCCAAGCCTTTGAACCCTCAAGCCTCAAAGATGAGTCCTTACCATCAGACCATACAACCAATTTGTAGGAAAACAGAGATCGATTTGTTCGATTACTGCGCGATTTTGAAGTTACTAGAGAGTTATTTTGAGAGAGTCCACATATTTAAATGAATTTCAGTTTACTATTAAGGATAGATTTCGTTTCTTTGTTGATAGTTAATAAAGTAACTCTTCACCAAATTTGACAAACTTAAAATAACAGTCCCAGTTCATAGCGTATTTCAATGTTTTATTTCTATTTCAAAGATTATAAAAATTCGTTTCGAGACTTCACCACAAAGTTCACGAATCCAGCAAGTTTAAGTTTTCTCAACACCAGGTCCATTTTGAATCTATAAGAAAGCATAGTTTTGAACCGTAGGCGTATGATGAGGATATCCATTTTTCGAAATTCCACCATACACCATCGTACATTTATCTCCAGAATAAAGCATAAAAGATATATTATTGAACTAAATTTCAAAATAATAATCTCGTAACTCTCGAAATAAGGATTTAAAAAAATCAGAAATAATTATAAAGGATAAGAAATAAAAAATTATAAAATTTAATAAATTATTAATTTTTACTTTGTTACTCCGCTTTGAAACTAGAATAAGAATTTAACAAACATATAGACTAGAAAACATATAGACTACAAAGATATAGAAAATGCTAATTCAAACATAAAATTGATTTTTCTGCTTTAAAATTTTAAAGAGTTTCAGCTTTGTTATTTGACATTTTTAAAAGACATGGGATTGCAACAATAAAGAAGAAATCAAACTTTTAATATAACTGATTTTAGAAAAAGTTGTTTCTATTTCAAGACTTTGTAGACAAAGTCATAAATAACTCAAAAAGCATCCATAAAATTATACTGAAGTATGAAAATAACATTACAACTTGTTGAATTATTTTAAAATGCAATATTTGAGGTTTCTTATAAGGAAATGATTATTAGGATTGAATGGCTAACAATTTTGGTATATTTTTTCATCAAAAATCCAAAAAGAAGTTTCGTACCTTACCATTTAAAAATTTCCCCTCTCGGGGATCAATTCTTTTTTACCTGAATGGAGAATTTTCCCTACCTTACATTATATTCTTCGATTGAAATACAGCCTAATTATTTAAAATTACCATTTTACCATAATTATTTAGCAAGGATAAAACTTTATATGCGTTAAATAAACTTTATACATTAAAATAAACTTTTCAAGGGAGCTAGTTTTGAGTTTTAAGAAATATGATAGGAGAAGACATGTAGAAATTTCCGTGAAGTCGTGCCATGAATACCATTTCCATAGGAATGTCTTTAAAAGGAATCTAGTTGAAGTGTCACTAAAAAATCTTTCTTCTAATTCATCATTGGAAAGTCTGGTTCATTGAAAAGACTACTTGTTGATATCGGTTTCAAGAGTATCGATTTAATTGTAACCATTTGTTAGATAAATAATTTTTTTAATGTTTGATGCATAAATTACAAATTACAAGTTCAAGATTTTAAAACTAAAGTATAATTCATGTATTTATTCAACATTCATACATTAAATTAGCAAAGAAAGCAAACTAGTTATATCAGAAATAAATTTTGAAAATATATATAATTTTTATTAATAAAAATTTTAATTTCTTCAGGAAAGATTTTCTTCCTTCCTAAGATCAGAGGACGACTAAACAATTAGGTTAAATTAAACTTTTAATTCAAGAATACAGCATCCTTGACTGCTTGAATTTAAATAGTGCAGAAAGTAGATAAAAGTTTTGACTTTTTATCGAAATAAAAATATGAAAGTAAATATTATTACGATTACAAGAATAATCACAACGTTTTTATGTTATGTTTAGTATGAAAACTAAATTTTAATATTATATTATAACATTTAATTCCAGCTTTAATTGGGAAACACATCCCATTTTCATTATTAGCTACCATTTTTCTGCCTCTTATTATAAATTGCTTGAAAATAATTATTTTGAATCATGTTAGTGTTCAGAGATTTAGAGTTTTATATGTTTTAGAGCTTTAAAATATACAACTATTATCTTCTTTCACGAAGTATGGAAGAATATTCACAAGCACTACATTAAAAAAAATCTAACATTACCCGAATATGGTGGACTAAAATTTTTTATTTATATAATATATTGGTTTAAAAAAAGTCAAGAAGTTATATAAATATGAAAATTTATAACCAAAATTTCATAAATAATTTATAATGCGAGCAGGATTGAAAAATCTGAAGCATTCTCAAGGAAAAATCCATTCTTTTTGCAAATAAGATTTATACAAAACATAGAATTTAGTTAGTATTTGAGATTAAGAAAAATATTTTTCATGTTGTCTTCTATTGTAAAAAACACACATCTCTCAAATGGATATTTCTAGCAAGCTAGATGTAAAACATGATTTAAAAAATTCTTTTGTGATGCTGTTTGCAAAGCATCTTTCTTACACAAAGCCTCCTATCTTTATTTTAATTAACACTCTTGGAGAATGTTAATTAAATTTCGGATTCTTAAAGGGAAAAAAGAGAGCAACTCAGTAGTCGCTGAAACCTTATTAAGTTACATGACTGGACTGCACTGACTTCACCTGCTTATAGATGTTATTACTATTTGGCTAGTTTAATCAGCAAAATTCTTACTTTTGAAGAAAGTAGCTTAAATGTTTTAATTTATTACACGGGGTAAAAATTCCCTTAAATGAAATAAAGGATTAATTTAGGAAACTGTTTATGTTCTTTAAACGAAATTAGTTTTGTTTCCGGACTGAAAGTTATAATTGTAATGTTCATGGTTTACAATAATGTAAATTGAAACTTTAAATGGTTCTTCTATCCTCCAAAAAGTATAAAAATTAGTAGAAAGTAGATAATAAATATCTGAGAATTTGTCCCAATTTTTTAGAAATAATTTAGAAATTAAAATTTTCAGGTAATTTCCTATAACAAAAATTAAAAATCCCATATGAGAATAATTATTGCAGCATTTCAAATTTATGTTAAACATTTTTTACACAAGAAATTCTCCGAAGATAGTATTGTGTAAATTGATAATGATAAATTAATTAAATTAATAAACTACTAATTTAGATTACCAATTTTTAAAATAAATAATTGATTATCGTAGATATCACGATAAATATATTTTTGTACACACATCAGAAAGAAAATACTTTATTGATACAAACGCTATAAAATGAACTCGTTTGCGGGAAAAGAAAAACTTTCAGTGGAGGACAAAAGGGAAGAACAATTTCTTATCGAAATTCTTTATTGTTTCTTTATATATTTGATTAGAAGGATAAAAATTGATACATTTTTAGAGACCGTAAATAAAGACAATTTTTATTCTTTTAAAAATAAAAACAACAAGCCTGTTATCGTTTAAGAGCATAAGAAAGAAAGAGAAAAAAGGCATTGAGATGTTGTAACTGTACAGTTCGTTTAAAGTTTATATCAAGAAAAGTTTTTTCCCCTTAAATTTTGTAACAACCTGATATCGTTAAAAGTTTGTTTCAATTTTCCTGAATTTTTTTTAATACCATCTAGTATGCCAACCGTTTCACAAAGTTTTGAGCATTTTTCTGTGCTTATTTTTTTCTTCTTTTTTACTGTTTTTTTGCTGAATTCAGAGTCTTGTTGCAGCATTCATTAATATTTTCGTCACTACTAATACATAAATAAAGTGCTTAACACTAAAAAATGAGTATGTTTTCTTTTTACTTCACTTCTCTTATTAAAAGTCTTCAAGAAAGTAAGATTATCACGTCCCATAAAAAAGGAAAATATAATTGCCTAGAAATATTTACTGCAAAAGATGAAATATTTCAGTTACCTCTCAGCATGGTAATCATCAGAATTGTAACACTGGCTGTTTAGTGGGCTAAGTTTTTGTAGCCCACTAAACAGCAAGTGTTTAGGTGGTAGACCATAAAAGTCTACCACCGGGGAATGGAGTCAGTTTATCAAAGTTGTTTGCACAATTGTTTGAACGTGAAAACCAAACAAAAATTCTTTCAAGTTCCAGATCCAGTGGTAGTCGCTGGGAGCAAGACCGGGATTATAGAGTGGATTGATAAATAAAGCGAAATTTATGTAGCTGATTTTTTGTATGGAAGTTACCGTTTGCCGGAGATCGTTATCATGGATCAATAGTATGCTATCAATTAACATTCTACGCTTGAATGGGTTTTTGCAACTTATCTAGTTACGCACAACGTTCATCATTCAGAACCTATTAACTTATTCAACCTCAATTATTCTTCTCGCAATTGGCTGGAGAATAATTGAGAGCCGACATCATCATGCTCTATAATGACATTAAAGAAAACAATCGAAAATCTACAATGAAGCATATAGTACTAACCCATTATTCGGTTAGTGCCTTCGTGTTTTCATCTTTTGAAAATGTGGGAAATCCACTTTCAGGATGATCTAAGTTTATAACTTCAGGGTTTTTTTAAACAATAGGCAATAAAAGATTCTACAAAAGATGTAAAATTACTCCGGAAACTTATATTTTTTCCATTAATAGAAATATTTACAAAAACTCAAAGTTGTTATATCCTATTAATCTCGAAAAAACCTTACTACTTTAGAAAACGTCAGTGAAATAATGAAGATATAAAATTATTTGCTAAAATCAAATTCTTTTTATTTCAGCTTTAGCTGTTTTGCTGAAAGAAAACAAATGGTATTATTTTACAGAATGAAAATGAATTTAAATATACTTTTAATACCAACTTTGGGCATCTGTATATGCTTAAAATAATTAAAAATTTAACAAATTTTTTTATAATGACGTAAAAATTTAACCTCCAAAGGATGCAAGGAACTTCTTTATTAAGAATGAAGTAAAGCTTAATTCGTGTGTTTATTTGTATGAAAGCAAATAAAATCTACTGAAAAATTGCAAGGAAATGTCTAGATTTTCAAACAGAAGTTACTGAACTTCCTAAAAAATAAACCAACGAAGGATTTGAAGTATTGTTTATCAACTGGAAGCTTGAAAATCTAAATAAAATCTTAAGTACATATATAGATTACAAAATGACAAAAGTGATATAAAATAAGCGTAAAGGTCTATTTAGTACATACTTATCCAGATTTAAGGCTTTTTAAAACTTTTAAGAAAATTCAATAAAAAGGCAGTTCATTACATGTGTTGCTTTTTAATCAGAAATTACTACACTCTAAATAAAAATGAAGCTAAAGGGAGGTTTAATGCATACATTATTTTTCAACCAAAAACCGCTGGCCCATTTTCAGGAACTTGTGTTTATTTTGATGCTCAAAATAAGCACATGAAATAATGATTAAATTTATTTCATCTATTTTATTTTTAAAAGTCTTGATCAAAAGTCTTGATAATAATTTTATGGTAAAATATGAAACTATATTGTCAAAGATTTGAAATTGCAAACAGAACAACTTAATATTATTTTTGGCACTAGTATTTTAACCATAAATTAATAAAAATAATTTTGTTGTGTTGAAATTTGAAATTAAACAATTTTGTCAGTTTAATATTTCTAAGGAATATATATTTTTGTCGACATGAAATAGCAAAGTAACACTTTTGAAGAAATAAAATGGTTTCGTTTTCCAAGAAATTTTAAATTGTTTTAGATTTCACTATGGGCTGTTGATTTCTAAACTGACTTTACTTCCATCAAAATATAATATTTAAAAAATGCAAAATTTAAACTTTAGAATGGTTAAAAGATTAGTAGAGCCTTTATGGCTGTTAGGAAACGCCACAAGGAAAGTTTTCAATTTAGCACAAGCTTTATGAAGAGAGCCTGCTGCTTACCATGATGATTGTTTTACTTATAAGCAATGAATGCCGTAATGGAAAAAAAGTGGAATTACCCTAATTTGAATCATAAGGATGATTTTGAACCACAGTGAGGATAATCCTGCGCCATTTTTTGCATAAGAGCCCGATATGTTTTTACCAGATAAAATAAAGAAGATATAAGAAGCAAGATTTTAAAGCTATATAGAAATTATAGCAGTTGTCTAAAAAAAGAGTTTAATGATTCAATGCGAGATTTTGGTCTATCGAAATAAGATTAAGATAATTTATATAGATTAGAGAAAAAAGTCCAAGGCCTGATATTAAAACAGCTAAACGAATCAGGGATGAGAAAATTCTTGCATACTTTGATTAAGATGTAGAAGATTTATATTGCAATAATATTTACCCGGTCTTAGAAGATTGGAGGGTTTTTTTACAATTTGTCCAGAAGTTTCAAATGTGTATCATTGCAGAATGACAGTGTAATCATTCAATACCATTTGATAAATAAAGCAAAATGACTATAAATAATACAAATAAATAAACTAATCTTTTCACCGTCTTCTATAAATAGCTATGGTCAGAGCCTAAAAATTTAATTTTTTTAGTTAATATCTGAACCTTTGTAGGAGAAATTTTTTATCTTATTATCGGAATTACCCGTGAACAAGAGCAATCAAGAGTAGTCAATATCTGTGGAAATGTAAGGAATAGCAATAAATTACGAAGAAATGGAGATAATGGAGATTTATACAATAGTTGCATTCCTTTGATATATATCTGATAAAACTATGCGTCTCATTGTTTATATACTCATTAAACCAGTATAAATGGGTTTCAATTTGCTTAAAAACATTTGACTTTTATGAATCTTCGTTGTTCAGACGATTACTATACAAATCATAGTTAACTTAGAATAATTACTTAATTAATTTTAAACACTTTAATCAGTTCAAAAGAAGAAACAATTTCACTCAATAAATAAACACGTGGATAAGTGTCTAATCTAAAGCTTTATTGACTATATTATATAACGGAAAAGTCAAAAACTTTTGAATGAAGAAATAGATTGTTATTCATTTGGCTAAGGATTTTATTATTTTCTGCAGATTGTAGTGTCTCACTATACTATTGGGTACAGCAGGAGAAGTGGGCTGTTTTGATATCTTTGAGACAACGAGTTAAATTAAGAAGAAACCGAACGTGCTTTCTTCTGAAAGGTAAAGTATTATTTACTCATGCAACGCTGTTAGAACTTAGTTGGGAATGGAGACGTGAAATTATAATTTAAACACATTTATTGAGATTACATGAACGGTAACAAAATCGGCGATTTTCACGCAACATGGATTTATAGCCTATTGTTTATAGAAAATAAAGATCATTCTAATCATAAAATAAAAACATGGTTAAATATTTTTGTAAAAATAGCATGGAAAAGTTAACAATAATAGCAGAATATTGGAAGATTTTATTAATAGTTCCACTAAAGTAAAGCATTCTGAACTGATGCATGTATTAACATGTTATTTCTAATCGTCGGTAAAAATTGCTAAAATATGATTTATTTTTATTTTTAACACATGGTGTTATAAATAAAATCATACCTTTGGTAATGTTTTTAAAATAACTCATTTCCTTACTGTTTCTTGCATTACTTTATTAATACTTATCTTAATAAAAAACTTTTTGTCAATTAAATAGTTTAACAAGTAAAATAAAAAAAGTTAAGTCAATTCCTACTTAGGGCAGCAAAGAAAATTTTTAGTTACATTTTATTAAATAATGGCAATTAATGTAAATAATTTACCAAAAAATTCATTTTCGCAAGAATTGAACTCGCATTCTTCACCTTCTCGTGAAAAATACTGAAATCCTAGCATTTTACAGATTGGGATACTGACCGTTGATTTCAATTTTCATTACAAACTTCTAAAACCTATTTAAAGTATTAAAATTAATTAAATTTAATTAATGAATTAATATCTGAAAAACTGCATTAATATCAAGTGTCAAAAACTACAAGTTTAAAAAATGTATTTGAACTTGAGTGGATGAATTAAAAGCGTTCTATTAAAGATTGAAAATTTGCACAAGATATATATAGGGAAAGTGTAAACAAATAGTAGGAATTGAAAAAATGTATATGGGAAAGCTTAACACTGATAAGATATAATTGAAAGAGACAAAACAGATAGATCTCAATAAAATTTGATCGTCAGCTAATGAATTCAACTCCGAATTAAAATCTTTGGGTATAAGAGCTCGCCTTAAAAGCGTCTTTGACCAAATTATAAAAAATAGATAAACGCAACTTAATTTTGTATTACTTTTCTTTAGCTTACGAAATATGTTATAAAAATGTAAAACGTATACATTTGAGCAAAATAAGATAATTAAGTATCAAATATTTTTTAAATATAGAAATTATAACCAAACGTATCAAAATATAAAACATGAAAATAATTATTTACACGAAAACCCTTATTTCTTATGTAATCTTAAAATTTTCTTATAACCTCCTAGCATGAATACATGGAAAAAGAAACAATCAATATGTCTGGAACTATGGCTAAAGAAATCGAAGAAAGTTTCTAGTTACAAAAAATTCTACTACATATACGTTTGACAAAAGAAAGGTAAAACAGCAATGGGTATAAATTTCCACATTGAATGAAAGTACGCTTTATTTAAAGGCATTCTTATGTTATTCCCTAATTATTTTTCAATATTCGTCAATGATGGATGATTTCATATTTTTATTTAAAACTTGAATATACAACTTTCTGAATTTTTTTAATCCTAATAATGAGGTCTTATTATTTCTATTTTTAAAAATAATATGAATAGTAAAATTCAAGACTTTTCCCGAGTGCTTTTGCAAGTCGGTTTCTTCCCTTTGTATGTGGAATAGTACAGCTCATGCCACTATCTCAATGAAATTTCTTTCCTTCGGGGAGTTAATCTGGGTGAAACTTCAATAATCCTGCTGATAGCTTTACTCTTTCCTACAGTTTCAAAGTTACATGTGTGATAACTAAAGTAGCAATAAGAATATAAATAAAAGAAAAATAAAATATGCCCCCTTCCCACAGTTGAAATGGAAATAGGATTCTACTATTTCAAAAATTTAAAATATAAAAAATTTCCGGTAATTTTGTCAAAATTTTTGTTTTAAAAGGCCTTAATGATTATTTTTATCATAGTCTACTATGAAATAGCTTATTTTTGTCTTTACTATTTTATTTTTATCTTTAGTATGCAAATAAATGTATTTCTTTTATTAGGCGAGCAAATTATACTTTTTAATAATTATAAAAAGCGAAATATCTAAATATCTTATATTTTCTTATACAATAAACGTATTAGATTTTCTAAAAGCTTCTCAGGTGAGTGAATTACAATAATTATTCACTTGAGTTTTTCAAAAGCAAAATTTTTGCCCTTTGAAAACTCATTGCTGCAAGAAATATATCCTTGAAGTGGAGGTTTGTGAATTCAAAATATATATATATTATTTATATTGAACAGTTTAAGATATTTTTTTGAGAATGTTCGCGGTTTTTAAAATTGCAATTTATAGTAAATTCAAATAATATTATAGAATATTATATATTATATATATAAATTTTGAAATACAGATGGCAATAATTGCTGTGATCTTATCGAAAGATTTATTTTCGTAGAGCAGCTAAATCATTACTGTAGCTCATTATCACTGTTAATCATTAAATTTGCATATCTCTCTTTTCTAAAGGTATAGTGCAGAAAGATTTTACGGTACTACTAGAATCTAAAATATTCCTAATTTGCATAGCAACCCTTCTACTATTCGTTACAGTACCATCTAGTGGTGAAAATAGGAACTGGTACTATTATTAATATTTTGAAGTATTCTTTTTACCGCGGCCAATGAAACGCATAAACCAAGTTTTAATGAAGTATGTCAATTAGAAAGTGCTCTACATATGCCTGAATAAGGCTACGTCAATTATTGTAACCATCCTGTATGACAAATTCTTTTCACTGATCAAGAAAAAAATTATCGTTTACAAATAAAGAAACGAAGAAGTTTTATATTTTTGAAATTAAATTCAGATAGGTTAATAGCTTATCTAAAACAAACAAATGTAACAAATATCTTATGCAACGAATGTGCTTATGTTAAAATGCAACAAATATCTTATACAACGAATGTGCTTATGTTAAAATACAACAAATATCTTATGAGGAGACTGCAAGAATTGCAGCAAAGAATTTATATGAAAATCGTGAGTTTTGTGCAATCCTATTAGAAAATTTCAATGCTAATTTGAAATTTATATGTTATTAAAGTTATTTATAAAAAAAGTAACTTTAATCTATTTTTAAGAACAAAAGAATGTATTAAATATGTGTTTATAGATACATCTGGAATAATAAACTCTAGATTTATTTTTAAGGAGTCAATTCATGTCCAAATGATCCCTGATAAATGTGAAAAATCAGTCTCATTTTAGAATCTGTGGCAAGTGAAGGTCGATGTACGAACCCGCGATGATAAGTCTAGTAACCGAGTAACCACAATACCAAAATTATACTTCAGTATCTTAGATGATATTTGGCTTATGAAACTAGCACCACAAATCCATCTATTTTCAAAAGGAGATAAGAAGCATCAATACAGAATATCCATGTAAGATGGGATTCCTTGGAATGTAAGGTAACTAGACGTTACTTTACATCACAACATTGGATTACGTGTGCAATTATGTTTGCCACAGGTTTGGGAATATCCCAAGAACTCTCGGAATGAATCCGATTTTAATTATATCATACTAAAAATCTGTATTATTTCATAATTTAACTCATAAAAAATGTTCTGAAGAAACAGACATCTTTTCTCAAATTGCTGTTTCTCTAATTCAGTTTACATTATATTCAACCGACTAAATACGGCACGGAAAACAAAGCCCCAGAACATCAAATGCAATATGATTATCTTCATAGGAATCTTGAGACAAATTTTGCGTTTCTCGTTTAATATCAGACTAAATGCTTTTTTTTCCTTTTCTGAAATACTGCAGTTTCGTGATTGAATGACAGGATATTCTAGTTTAAGAGAATATCTTTTAATCGCTCCGCACATATGGAAAGAAGCATAATAACAATAAATCTTAGATGTTTCTGACTTAATTGAGAAAAAAGTCATTAATTATATAAGCATAGCTCCATTTTTATCTACTAATTTTTGGGTGACTTTACTTCAAACCATTTCCACTCATTTCATTAATATTTATCATTAATTACATTTCAGGGAAATATTCCTAATGATTTTGTATTATCATAAAATCAACATAGAATCATCATAAAATCAACATATACATCAGATTCATTAAACAGGATATTTAATGTCTCCCTAATTTTTTTTCCTTATCTTTTCTCAGTTTCTTATCTTACAGTACATATCAAACTCTCACTAAAGACCAAATCAGGACAGACATTTGTAATGTCCTAGAATTCTAACATAGCTATTACCAATGGTCAGCCAACGCCCATTGACAATGCTATTGGCACTGAAACTGAAGGGACCTTGGACTGAATCATTTTATGTCGAACTATTATTATGCTAAACCCTCTTTGTCTATGATCCTGTTTTTTCTCTCAGAAAGAAAATTTAGAATAAAGCTCTTTGCAATGAATATTTGCAGTAATTGTACTGTACTCATTGTTTCAAACGGGATTATGAAGGACGTGGTAAAAAGTGGCAGACATCTTTTCAATAAATTATTTGAAGAGGAATTGCAAAGGATATAGAGGGAAACAAAAAAAAAAACTTCGCCACAAGCAAGGCGATTAGCTCTGAATATTTGCAGTAATTGTACTGTGCTCATTGTTTCAAACGGGATTATGAAGGAGGTAGTAAAAAGCGGCAGACATCTTTTCAATAAATATCCATATATATGTACTGCACTCATTATTTTAAGAGGTATTGCAAAGAATATACAGAGGGAAACAAGAAAAAACTTCGTCACAAGCAAGACGTTAGCTCTGAATATTTGCAGTAATTTTACTACATTCATTGTTTCAAACGGGATTAGGAAGGACGTAGTAAAAAGTAGCAGACACCTTTTCAATAAATATACAATATTTGTACTGATCTCATTATTTGAAGATGAATTGTGAAAGATAGAGAGGGAAATAAAAAAAACTTTTCCACAAGCAAGACGATTAGCATATGCAAGAAAACTGCTAATACAAGTCCTTTCAAAGGAATTGGAAACTAATTTTTTTAAAAAAATATCTCAATTATGCCTTTTGAGAAATGAAATAAATACCTAACCTTTACTCTCTAAGGTACTTATATGAATTGAAACATCAAAAAGAAAATTCAACAATTAATTAACTTTTATTACATTGGGTATTTGAATACATTATTTCCTGACTCAAAACATGAAAGCTTTGTTTACATGTAAGACGAATAATAAATGAACCAATATAGCGCAATTTCTTTACTTTTCACATATTTCCGATTAAAATACTTAAGTAATCGTAAAAGTTTTTTAAAATAAAAATCTGCAGGGACGCTTCTTATTGTGTCTCAGTTATACAAAATGTTTACTCAAATCGGTGCCCAAAAGCTAATTTTAAATCGTTATAAATATACCAATTCTTATTGGAAAATATTCTACATAATATTAAAAAATATATTTTTTTAGTTAGAGTCAATAAATGTACTGTTAGAAGTGTAATGAAATGTTAAGTTTTTATAGTCATATTACACATATTTAGCAAAATATTCTTGACACCATCTATTCTTTTGCTATCCAACCTATCTGTTCTGCAGTATTTGTCACAAATCAATGTTTTATTTCATATTTAATTCGTGTTACCATGAATAACTGTTTTTATCGTATGGCTTTTCGAAAGGTTTGTTTCAGTGTATCTGATATACTTGCTTAAAATTTCAGAATTGAAAACATTACTTTTTAACTGAAGAGATGGTATTGATTATGAGAGAACATAGAGTAACAGCTTTGAAAATGAGTTCCTAGTTTGAATCTGAAATACTTATGAGAAACTGGTAATTATTGTATGTTTTATTAAGAATTGCAAAGTAAGTAACGATGCGAATTATTTATTTTTATTTTCCGGTTTTCTGGCACAGAGGTACAGCGTCTCCGTGTACCTCTGTGTTCTGGGAGTCCCGGGTTCGAGAAGAACAACCATGCCCCGATTCGGGCATGGTTGTTCTTCTGTGTGCTATCAGTGAGATGTGTGACTGTGCCCCCCAGTAAAAAGGGGCTGTGAAAGCCCCTGTGCTACTTCAAAAACAAAAGACGCCTCTTTCGGCTTACATCAGCTGCTGTATCAGCAGGGAGCTTGTCCATGACAAGTGCCATAAGTAAAAACAAAATATTTTGATTTTTTTTCCTATGTGAGTTTTCATTTCCAAACCATTTTTATCATCTTATTTTTTTATCTATGTTCTCAAAGGAATTATTTAATGTAATCAATTAAAAAACAACTATGTGTTGTCAGCAAGAATTAAATACTGTTAAAAAGCATTGGCAGTAAATCAGAGCTACAATATTTTTTTTCCATTTTTTTTATCGCAAAATCCATAATTAGCTAGAAATAATGCGAAATTCCATTGCTCTAATTAACATAATAAACAAGTAATCTCCATAGAAAATATATGTTTGGATTAAATAAATCTTAAAAATTTAATGAAATTGAACGCTATACTTCAAGTAAATTTGAAAGCTTAAAACATTATTAGTCGTTATATACATTCTTAATTCTCAGCTTGTATTACAGCACTCTACGCTTAGAACGCTTTTATGTAATGTTATGGGAGCAGATTGAAGCAGACAGGAGGAGTATGGTTTACACATTCCCTATTAAAATAAACGGTATTCTAAATTTATTCGAAGTGCTTTTAGATGTCAAATGGGGCAATCTGCGGACAGAATATCGCGTTGCAGTATCTAACTTAAATTACATTTCTCAGTAAAGGTGCTTCAGATATTACCTGACGCAAATTGAGAGACTGTAGATTTGGTGAGTAGCCACGGTTAGTGGTTGCACGGTTAACGGTGGTTAATTTTCCTAACCCAAATCTATGCTTAATCCTTACTTTCGATACAGATGATTTGAGCAGTGTAAACGTTGTAGGAAACGGAATTTGATTGGAGTGTAATCTGGCTTGGCCAGTGTCATGCATTATCTAAATTGTTTATTTCTTAAAAAACTGCCAAACATTTTTCTTTTATTCTAAGCCTTCAAATAATAGATTATATTACATGAATTTCAATTAATAGTTTGACTTTTTGAACTAATAGCTTTTTGAACTAATTTTGAGAAATGCATCGATTCAGATGTGATCTAAAATAATCAAGGTATCAACTTTATATAAATTTCAATTTTGAATTGTATTTTTTGACTTAGATTTTTTTTATTTTAAGAGTTACGTTTCGATGTTTTGATAAAAATTGATATCCATCGTATCAAACCTGAATCGAAGAAAATACAATTTTTAAATCTTTTTAATTATATTATACATATATGCAGCTCTTGATTTTAATAAATTTCGGAAAATGAGATAAATTGTAATGTATGCTCAACTTGTTTTATACATAATAATGTACTAAAGCTTAATCTTCTATGAATTTTCCCAATTAAGATTCCTGGTAATTAAAAGGATTATTTTTCAGATTGAATCGACGATATGCAAATAAGTGACACTAGCACAGTGCGACTGTGCAACTGTCATATTTAACCCAGTTATGCTATTGTTATTCATTCTACAGGGTGTTTCAAAAATATGTGCATTTTAAAATGAATCACAGTTGCATTACTCAAATTACCTAATTCATTAATAACAATTACGATTAGAAACTATGTGCTAATGTTATATCAAACAAATGATTAGCATATATTGAGCCCTTTACCCATATACACTCACCAGGTTATGTGCGATTAAAATTATTTTCGTGAGTATACATAAAGCATAAGGATTATATCTCAACACGATTGTAAACATCTGACTGTTATAGTCTAACATTTATAATCCAGAGATTTATAATCAATTGACAAGTTTCAAGCAGTCATTGAAAGAGAACGCGTCCAAATATCAATTGATACGTTCAGTAATGTTTGCAAGTCCATATGTCTGTATTACCAGGAGTGTCTGGATAATGGCAGCTGACAATTTGAATACTTTCAATTGCGGGAAAGATTATGTATTTGAGTTAATTAATGTGAGTTATGAAACTTGGATGAATGTTATCATTTATTCATGAAGTAGTTATTCAAAGTGTGTATAGATTTGTGGAAAACATTCCGTTTAAGCAATAAGATATAAAAGCACGTTCATACCAAATGAAAATAAATATTCCAATTAATACAATGAGTTACCTGATGATATCCACCAATCAATGCACATTTTGAAAGCCTTTGATAAACAATCCTCATTTTTGTGCAATTATGAATCAAAAGATTACAACGTCATTAGAATTTAAAAAAAAATCCTTCTCAGTATAAATAAGCAATTCCAAAACACATTTTTACTTTCTCATATATGAAGTACATAAAAACAGTTGTATGATCACGAAAAAATTCAAACTCGTGAACTTCACAATTTAGACCTGCTGGAGTCCGAATATACGTGTTTAGAATTATATTCGTCTCTGGGTCTGGCTGACTGTTTATAAAAATAACTCAAAAAATGCTTTAGCAAAATGAATTTTACTCCAAATTTGTATGCATATTTAGCATTTACAATGTAGATATGTCTTCAAGGAAACAAATTCGTTAAGAGATTGATCAATTTTCGGGTTGTACGTTCATAATCATGTAAACATGGAAAAAAATCAATAATTAAACATATGAAATTCAGTATGTGATTTTATGATTAGATTTGTAGTTCTATGCCAAATTTTGATTTCAGTCGCTTAGAAAAAAAATGAGCCATAATGCAATTTGGATGTTTTAGGGTTTGTGCAATAACCACATTCATGAGATTAATCGCCGATGATTGCACTCTAACATGCATTTTCGTCATTATTGTACGCCAATGTTATGCGATTAATAATCTTGTACATTTATTAGAATGCTTATGAGAAAGTTTTTGGGAGACTATTTTCACTGGTTAGAAAAAACTATTAGAAATGCACAACATCTCAAAGTATTTTCAAAGCCGTGAAAATAAATTGCGATTCTAACAAGAAAATAAAATCAATTTAGTGCCTTTCGATCGCAGAACTTTTATCTTTTTCCAGATCCCAGCGAAATGTTTCGTTTGTTCTCTTCTTTACAAAGTCCGATGCAAACTGGCACGAAATGTTTGGAATAGCATCGACTCCTTTCATTCCTCTTGAATGGTTCGAACAGTCTTTCTAACTTTGATTAGAAGGAAAGGAGGGAATACAAGTTCCCCCTTCAAAACAATAAAATCCTTTTCCCACAAATTAAGACTGACAAGGAAAGACGAAAGAAGGCCACATGATAGTCTTAGTCTTAGTGTATCATGAAAACCAAGAGGCTATCTTTTTCTCTTTATATCAAGACTCGTACGTAATATTTTGTTTTAGTACACGTTCTGAGAGAATGTTATGAACTTTCTTCAAACGAACATCCAGACGATCGGTTTGGTTTTATTTGGCCCCAGTGAAGGGAATACCTATCGAAGAAACGGGAATGATGCGTTGATGGAAGTGAAGGATTCTTCTGAGAGAAAATACAACTTCCTATGTTACATTTAGTTTTATAATTACACAAGTTTCATTCGTCAATCAATTGTTACCTTATATTAAAATGATTAATTTAATCATGTCAACCAATTTTATTGAATTAGATGTTAGGTTCTTATCTATGTTTAATGATATTATTTCTTTTATCCATTGATACTGTGTGGCAAAAGCAAGGAGTTCATAAACTCTTCTATTTTCAAGGGGCAATTTGTGATTGTTCGCCCTATGGTACGAGATCAAATCTACGACAGCAGATAACAAAGTTTTGAAAGTTGTCCACGTGCAGCCTCTTTGTCCTTTGTTGAACTACATGTAAGGTTCTTATTTAAGTTTAATGATGTTATTTCATTTATTCATTGATACTGTGTGGAAGAAACAAGGAGTTCATAAACTCTATTCTATTTTCAAGGAGCAATTTGTGATTGTTCACCGTATGGTTCGAGACCAAGTCTACGACAGCAGGTAATGGAGTTTTGAAAGTTGTCCATGTGCAGCATCTTCATCCTTATCGCAAACAGGATGCATCAATCAACGAAGAAGATGGCAGTTTTGAGTAAGAGAGTGAATCTGCTGCAGAAATGCAAAATCCAGCAGATGACCTCTTAGATGTTCCCAATTGAACTGGCCTCTGATCGCACCAATATAGTTTTTACTTGGACAATAACCATAGAGTTAGTATACCAGCTATACGACGATAATGCATTAAACAAATGTTTCAGGCGTTTCAATTTAAAATTTGTGACTGTCTAAATTTCGCATTGAGCGGGGCCGAATGTAAGGTTATCATTTATGTTTAATGATATTTTTTCTTATATTCATTGATACTGTGTGACAGAAATAAGGAGTTCATAAACTCTCTTCTATTTTCAAGGGTCAATTTGTGATGGTCCGCCGTATGGTACAAAATCAAGTCTACGATAGAAGGTAAAGGGGCTTTGAAAGTTGTCCCTGTGCAGCATCTTCGTCCTTATTGAAAACGGGACGCATCAATCAACGAGGAAGATGATAGCTTTGAGGAAAGAGAGTGAATCCACTGCAGAAATGCAAGATCCAGCAGATGACATCCTAGATGCTCCCGATTGAACTGGCCTCTCATCGCACTGATATAGTTTTTACTTGGACAATAACCATAGAGTTAGTATACCAGCTCTATGACAATATCTCATTAAACAAATCAAAGTTTTAAGCGTTTCAATTTAAAATTTGTGACAGCCTAAATTTCACATTGAGCAGGGCCGAATGTAAGGTTCTCATTTATGTTTAATGCTATTATTTATTTTATTCATTGATACTGTGTGGCAACAGCAATTTGTTGTTATTGGTTTCTGAACTTGTATTCGATATCGTATAAAAAATGCTCTCGCCCTTTAATAAAATTAGATGTTTAGGCCGGCTCTCTGGCACAGAGGTAGCACATCTTCCTCGTGTTATGGGAGTCCCAGTTCGGGCATGGTTGTTCTTCTGAGTGCTATCTGTGAGATGTGTGACTGTGCCCCCCTATAAAATGAGGCTGTGCAACCAAATGTGATGAGTGTGTAGCTAAGTCGTACTCTTCTTGGTCCTAGTTGGTGCTACTTCAAAAACAAGAGACGCTCCTTTCGGCTTAAATCTACTGCTGTATCAGTAAGGGGTTTGTCCAAAGGCAAGTGCCATAAGTAACAACAACAACAGATGTTTATTTTTTTAACTGCGCCTTTTCCTTCTTAAGATAATCCAAATGTAATAATCATTGCTTCTTATACACATTTTATTTTAAAGAAAGAAAATACTATTTTAAATTGCGCTTACAGAATAAAACAAATGATTCTGGTTAATTATCATTACAAAAAAGATTGATTGAAAAATTTGGTTTTGATGCTGCGGTTGGAGATTTCGTCAAAGTTTTATTTTGGGATGTTGCCCGAAATTGGATGGCAAGTTTATTTTGGGATATTTCTCGAAATCGGAGGGGAAGCTTATTTTGCGATATTTCTAGAAATTGGAAGGGAAGTTAATTTTGGGATATTTCTCGAAAATAGACGGCAAAGAGATGTATCTAGAGATCTCGAGTTTCAAATGAAATAAAAACAAACAAAAGTGGTGCCAATATTTTTCCAATGGAGGAGTTACATTATTTCAAAACTGGAGAATAATGGAAAGTAGGCGACTCACAAAGAACATATCCATATGGGATCATAAACTTATATATAAAAGAAAAATGATCGAGATTGGACTAGTGGTATTAGATGGGTAGTTATTGATTTAAACAAATGAATCATACGGGAACTTTTGGAGAATCAAATTATCACTCAAAAATCCTACTTAACAGAAAAAGTTGGTATACTAGCAGACTAGGATACTGAATAATATTCAAATCCTCTAGGTTAATTTTAAAAATCTGAAACTTAACAAACTTGATCTTCTCAAACTGAAACTTATATCCTAATTTTAAATTGTGAAATTTATAATTTTATGCAAGTACAAGATCATGTTAAATATATAAGTTTATTTAAGTGTGTTAATGCTTTTATGCAACCCAATACAAAATAGCAAAATTTCTTGAGTTGCTACATGATGATGCTGGTTTATATAATGCTATATGATAACTCTTCTCCAGGAGTTCACACTCATGGCGGAGAAACACCCATTATATTCAAGTTTGATTCATAAAATCTGTAGATATGCTTTTTAAAACCAACAATAATAAATAAGTTACTTCAAAATATTTGCCCAAATAAATCTAAATAAACTCACATAACTTTTATGTACAAGTAGAGAATATATAATAAGAAGTTAGGATGAATTTTTTTTTCTTCATATTGTTGCTCATAACGATCAGTTTGCTATCGGTAAAAGAATATTGTTGCTATAATATTGAATCTCACCAAATTTTATTCAATCTATGAGTAAGTTTTATAATCTAATTTCCATTTTTGGACCATCTTATCAAAAAATTAAAATAATGGTTTATCCTTTTTTAAATTATATAAATTAAAATTTAAAATGTAATAAATTTTGAAAAACTTTGTTTAAACCAGTGTCAGAAAAAATATCAGATAGCTGAAGATTGTTCTGAGGAGTCCCGTCTTATTTACATTTTGTTTTCTTCTACTTCTTTTAATGAATTTTGTTTCGTTCTTTAAGTTCATCATTCTTGTTTAATTTGCCTCAGCTTAATTGATTATGCTTCATCTAATTACTTCATGATTTATGATTTTTATTTGTTATATGTCGCAGTTTTCGTATTTTCTGCCTGTCAAACACAATTTACCATTAATTAGCTAAATTAGACATTTGCTGGATTTTATCATCTTTCTGGATTATAACTTTTGCAAAAGTTTTTTCCTTTCAAAATTATCATAAAAAATGCGCATGTATTTGCTCACAAAAAAGTCAAATGTCACTCTTTTACTTATATGGGTATAAGGTTTCTTCAAAAATCTTTTAAGAAAGACTATTTTGAATTTTTCTGAGGTAAAACTTGAAATATCCTTGATTCTAAACGCATCATTGAAATGTAGGATGACGATGCAAGGATCAATGTCAAGATTCTGCTAAAAAGCTTAGAGGCATTTTTTACGATGTTTTCTGATTTATAGGACGAAAATAAATTTCATTTCAATCCTCCATTGCAGTAAATATGTCTAAGATATAAAGAAAAATCCGTCAATATGGAAATATATGTTTTAGGAGCTATTTTGCTGAGCTGCAGTTTAAGGTATATTTAAATCATGTTATTTCAAAGATTCACAGAATGTGCTTATATGTTTTGAGGTATTTAGACAACGTTAAGATTTTATTTTTTTTCTAGCCCTAATCCAGTTTATGCTTTAGTTAAAAATAAAACTTTTTGAAGTAATTCAATAATTTTCTGCCCATGAGGCTTTATTTTTCATTAATTCTAACTTTTATAAAGATTATATCATAAGCTTTAAAAATATTCTTTCATAAGCTTTAAGAATTTCAATCATTTGAGGATTAACACGATTTTTTATTACGCGAACTCTATAAAAATATAGTTATAAGAGACTGAGAAAGTCTGCAGTAGCCATTAGGTTATAATCTTAAATTTCACCAAATTTGTTATTCTTATCCATTTGTATGTTATATTCAAAACCTCTATGAATATCGCTTTTAATAAGACGTAACATGTTTTTGAAAATTATTCTGAAACTTGCAAATGGCTTCAATTTTTTAGGTGCACTGTTATTATTGGGAGATGGATCGAAACAACTTCCCTTTCAGAAGAGTTAATAATTTCAATTTATTTTCAATCTCTGTGTTCACTTAGAAGAATTAAAGGAAAATTCCAAAATCGAGATTTCCTGTAAAACACGAGATAAATTTATGTGATCATAATTCTGATTTAAAAAATGTGAAATCCCCAGAAATACTTAAAAAAATTGTTGTAATAATTTGTAGCAACAAGACGAATTTTCCAGTGTTTTGATGATACAAATCAGTCGTCCAATGTATTAAAGACTATGAATCTTTTCTTTTGATCCTCCTTACTTCAATACTTTTATGGGATATTGTTGTTGGACAGACTTGTACAGAAAGTGCGTATCTAAATTGTAACAGGTAAGATTTGTTAATCATACAGTATGACTGTATTTTTCCGTAAAAGATAATTATTAGTGTAAGTATTGTGTTGTCCAGTCATGGATTCGAAAACCCACCGAGCTTTTGCGCATACGTCAGAATGTGTTTATTTGGTCAAAATAGGAGTAAAAAGGAAGAAAAAGTGGATGTCTTTACATTTGACAATAGAACATGTTAATAAATCATTAGCGTAGTCGGGAGGCGTTAAAACTGTGCATAACTTATAATTTTGGTGGGGAAAAATAATTCACAATAAAATGCTTTAGAACAATTTTTATTAAATGTAAGGCCCTAAAACATTAAATTAGAACGAAAAATGGAATATTTCTGTTCTAAAAATTTGGTAATTCCCTTTTTATAATTTTTTTATGCTAAACATTTCTGTTATTGAATATTTTTCAAAACATTTTGTTATTAACAACAGTTGGTAATCACCGAGATATTTAACGATATTATATAAAATAATTTTCTAGTTACTTATGAAAGTTAGTTTGCCACTTGAGCTAACCTTACATGAAAACAATACACAATTTTGAGTTTATATAAAATAGCACGGTAAGAAACGACACGGTTCTCATGAGTGGAAAACAGTTGACGGAGAAGTACTTAACGGAACAGAATTCAAGCGCAATGAAACACTATATATGCGTTCATCTTTTCATACCTCGTCCCTTAGGGAGGTAGAATTTTCTGAAAGTAAACGAATTTGGGTATTGAAACGAACAATACTTAGATATTAAACTTGTTCAAAATTTTTGCACTATGCTGTGCTTGCTCGTAAGATTAAAAATGACAATTTTAATAATTAATTTAATTATACATAATATTTAAATTTCTCATATTTCTCAATAGATAGAAGAAATTACCCTATTTCAATTTCAATTCTAATAATAATAGCTTATGTATTTGAAATTGAATTATAATATAAACGCCATTCGCTAAAATAGGCTAGTACACTATTTCTTCTAGCGATCTCGAAAACTGAATGAACAAAAGTGGTTTTATAAATGAAAAATACACATAAATATGCTTTTTTGCTGTTTTTTTTTAATTATTAAATTCCGAGTGTTGAATTAAAGCAATATACCTAATTTTTTTTCCTAAAACGTTATAAAAATAAGATTGATGTTCCAACATTTTGCAAGTTGCCAAAAGGGTGATCAATGAAAATGTTAGTAAATCACAATTGCAATATTTAAGCGGCATGTGTGATGATGAAAATAAAAATGATTTTTATTATGATTTTTTATTTGTTTTTGCATATCATTTTAGTATTTTTTGTTCGATTGAGAAATCCATACGATATTTTGTGAATGTAGAATTAAAAGGTAGTGAAAAAATAAGGTATTTAAGTCTATTTTTATCACTATTTCTCAAATATTTTGTGCTGAAATGAGGCCCAGTTATCAATGGACAAGAAGGTGTTTTTTACTTATAAGTCATACATAAAATATGAGTTTTTGATGATTTTCCTGGAAACAAAAATTCAGGAAACAAAAATTTATCATTCAGGAAAAAACATTCAAAATCTTTTAAATCATTTTTAAAAAAAAATCAAGAATTTAAAAATTGAAATCTAAAGCTGTTGTATAATAAAACCGCAACAAATAATTATAAATAATTATTCTTTTATTAAATTTATCTTTTATTAAGTAAATATGCAATTATCAATGTTTTTTGGATTGTATGGAATATGACGAACCTTTTCATCTGAAGATGTTATTCATATGGTAAAACTACACGATACTGAAAGCTGATAAATTTTCATTGTTTGTAAGCAATGCTACTAATAAAAATATAATGATTAATTAATTAATGGCTCAAAAACCAAAATATTTTTTTTTTCAAAGTAAACTTATGATTATTGATAAAAATATTTGAATTACCCTCTCACAGATTTTTGGACTTCAGATTTTGGAGTCAACAAAAGATTTCTTTTGATAATTATTAGCATCCAACGCTTATCAATGTAAAAAATTACTAATGCTGGCTTTTATTAAAGTAAAGAAAAAGAAAACAGAATTTAAAACAAGTATAAGTCGTATTGTTAGCTACAGACATGATTGATCTAATAAATTCAGAATACTTTACACAACAACAATCGAAAGATATACAAGATCCAATAACAGCACAAATAATAAACAAAAATGCTTAAATATTTCATGAAGACACAATGAATAGAAAGGACTCAGTTTGTACAAAAAATTTTTCTCTTACTTTCCGAATTATTATCAATGACAGAGACTTCAAAAAGTGTTACACGAGGTTGAAGATTAAACCTTTTTAAAATCTTCATTGTTTAAGAGAATATTCTCCTTCAAACGGAAAAAAAGAGCGACATTTGAAAAATGAAACTTTCAGTTTGTTCTTTTTGTGGTTAAATTTATTTTTAGCTCTCAACATATCGTAAAAGAACGACAGCGACGCGCCCAAGACTGATTTAATATGCAGTAGAAGCTTTAAGAAACAATTCATCATTCATAAATCCTGAGAAAATGCCAGGAAGATTGTAGAAAGACCATTTTTGTTTGTGAAGTAAATGTCTCTCTTGTTTTCTATCGATTTTTGCTATAGAAATAGCTATTCTGTTTTAAGCCTGTCAACGAGGAATTATTTCATTTAATTTTCCGGTATTTTTTCTTTTATAATATCTGAATATGGCATTCTTAATACCATTGACTTTCTATTAATGGTGCGCGTTTTATAAATTATCTTTAATTAAGGTAGACACCGATGGATAAAAATAATCATAGCATAAGCCGCCTCTATCATAAAAGCAGCTTAATATTCTTCCATCTTTTTGTTAATGGAGTGAAAGTTATTTCACTTAATCCCAGCGTATTTATTCATATAATGTTGAAAACAACGGAATCAATACCACTGACTCTTAATAAATATGCTTTTCCATATTTATTGAGAGAGCTTCTCCTTTCTAAACTTAATTAATTAACGTAGTTTGTAAAATATGAATATTCATAAATTCCTCCAGTGTGAAAGTAAAAGATGGTGGAATAAAATGTTCCAATAAAATATAAAGAACCGTAATTCTTTATGAGATGCATCACGTCAAAATTTCAGATGCTATTGACTAAGAATGTTACAAATGATGTTTTCCGTGAAAAATATTTATTCGTTATTTAATTATTAAATATCCATTAGTGAATATAAAATCATCTTGCTTTTTTTTCCAAGGAAATTTTTATTGGTCGTGTTTAACACTATACTTTAATATGCAATGTAGTTTAAAAATTTAATTCGTAAAAAGAAAATGAAAGTAGAAGTGACTATACATAGCACAGTCAATATTAAGTGCTCACACGCATTTTAATTAGCGGCATCCATCGGCAAACATACGAAGTATTTTTATAAAGGACAATGGTTTTAGGTTTTACCCATTTACTATTAATTTATTGTTATCATTTTGAAAGTTCCCTATTTAGTATTATTGAGTTATTCATTGTATAAAGACCCCAATCAAAGTACTCTCCAAAGTGCATTTTCGACATTTATTGCTTTTTTTGCTTGATTTGAAGAAATCTGCTGTCGAAGCCCATGATACAATTTTAGAAACCTATATTGATACTGCTCTGTCATATCTGAATTGTCGGTTGTGATTGTAACGATTTAGAGTGTTGATTTTAATGTGAATGACAAAGAACTGCCTGGAGAATAAAAAAAAATCGAAGATAATCAATTGCAAGACTTATTGGACGAAAAGGGGAAACAATTATATAAAATGATGAAAAATATTTTATTGATATATATTGCATCAATTTTTCTCCCTAAATGCCTGTTTAAAAGGAAAAAAATGAAAATACATGCAAGCACATAATATTATTGTATCAATGTAATTATTACTTTTAGTATAACTAATATTGTGAATTTGTCTTTAATGAGAAATTATATGCCTTTGGTTTAATATGTTGACGTGTCTAATTAAATGCCATTTCAGAAAAATTTATATGATACTTTAGAAAATTCTCTGATATTTCAATTTTTTTTCATAAAGTTGATCCATTCAGTTTTTATGCATGTAAAAAGAAAATTAGGCAACACTTTGGCATAAAAGACTTGATCTTGTCTCAAGATCTCAAGATCTTGTCTTGTAATAATTTAATATAATTCTATGGAGGGCGTTATTTCAGCATTGAATATAAAAAAGCAATTACCTGCATCTATAAAACATTTTGATTTATCGCGTTGCTTACCGTTCTGATTAAATTTTTCAAGTTTTTATACAAAAATAATGTTTATCCAAGGGAGCACCTCAAAAAGAGAATGATATGCTTCTGGTGTGGTAGTTGGATATCGATATCATAGTTAGTACATAAATAGGTGGAGTATCTGGCTCCTTCCATCGATGACAGGACGTACTTCCTACGGGAAGTTTTGTACCGTGACCGGTGATGGTCTTTAGGACTTACCCACAGTTCCCGCCAATGTTGCTATTGCGGCGTTCCGGTTATTCAGTTTTCGTTATCCGTGTGAATTCCGGCGGGTCAGAGAGTCAGTTATATGGTTATAAAAATATCCCCCCAAAGCTCTGAATATGAAATGAATTTTATTTACAAATTTTTCTGCACTGATTATCGCAATAAAATTGCAATAGTACATAAAAATTAGGAAATGTCGGAGAATTTCTAAAACATATTTATGTGTTTAAATAAATTTTTGGTCAAATTGTGCACATTTAATTTATATCCGTTTTTTATACATATTAACTCAAAAAGATGTGAAGAATACTATCTACAATTATTTGGAAAGAGACTGGACAAGTTTCACAAACGCACAAAAACAAGTCCGAGATTTCCTCGAGTAGAAAGTTTTCGATTCCTGACAAAAAGAACAAGAGTTTTTCTTATCCACAAATAAAATCACCCTGCTTCAAGTCACTTTAAAGAAATACGAGTACGAGTTTGCAAATCCTTGAAAAAGGAATATCTCAACTTGAACCCCGATACGAACTTTAAATATGTTTCAAGACCAAAGACAATATTTAAAAAGCAACGTTTTCAAAGGAGAACCGAAGACTCATTTTGATCGTAAGTATCTCGCATTTTGAGGAATTGCTTTTTATGTTGAATAAACAAGTACTAATGGAAAAAGATAAGAAAAATCAAATACTTAAGCAATCAAAACTTAGAAAGACTTTTAGACAAGAAAAAAATTGAAAAGCCTAATCGTCCTTTATAGAATCTTGGATGGCAGAATTGTAACGCGGAACTTCAATCCCTATTTTGTTTTAAATAGAATTATAAAAATGTTCATTGTTTAAAAAAGTACAAAAAACCGAGATATTTGTCTAAACAATTTTTTTAAAGAGTTAAAGTTGCAAATTCCTTAAAAAGCTATGTTAAAGAGCCCAAAATTTATATTTTTCTGAACAAGTAAATAGTTTTATTTTAATGTCGAGAAGAACAAACTTAATAATTTCAAACGTAATCACAATCATGAACAAATGCACACTGAAGTGAAATTTAGATTATATTAAATGAAATTCGTTGATAAAAATAGAATTGTTCTGTTTGAAGTGTAATTTGTGCATAAGATTTATTTAAATTTTAAAAAATTTGAATTCTTACTTTTCCTGCGAACATGAAAAGGAAAAATTTAATACATTCTTAAGATAGATTTTGGGCAAAAAGAATTCAGATCTCACAAAATCAAAACATGAGTCATTAAAAAAATGAGTTTATTACCGAATTTGAGTAAAACCAAAATTAATGTAAAAATTATTTTATTTCTATTTATAAAAATGTTTCATATGTGGTAATTCATTTAATAATTGGAACAAAAGAATGTAGTAACCATTCAGAAATAAATGGAAAAATAGATTTTATAAACCATGTAATATTTAACTTAAATGTTTTTTTAATAATTTTTTTTTCAATTCTTCATGTAAGATTTTTAAGTCTTATTTTTTAAGAGCTACATATTTTTTATCGTTTCTACATTCTAATGACATTGATTTAAAATTACTTAATGCACCATTAAGTTAGAATTCCGATTTCTTACAGTTATCCTGCTTTCTATAAATTTAATGTCTAAAGACAGTAATCATATGAGATCTTTTAACTAAAGTATACTCACACCTGGGAGGAAAAGAAAAAAAAATTGATATGTCTGGGACAATTCTTTAACATTACTACAGTAAAACTGTAGTAGTAGTTTTCAAAACGAAAAAATACCTTTGACTCTTAACAAAAATCTACATTTTCGGATAAGGGATTAGTACATAAAACGTAATTAAAAGCATGTTCTAAAGTCAACAAAATTGCAATCCAAGGAAGCTAATGCCCTTTTTCTTTTAAGTGTTTTTTTCTGTTGTTACTTCAGTTTCATCATGATTAATCTACGAATCCGAAAAATTCAACGTTAATTTGAATCCGACTGAAGTCCAAAACAATCATTTGCTAAGAGAGTGTTAAGTTCTTTAGAAAACACAAAAAACTATTTTTAATGAGTTCTCGAAGCAAGCACGTATTTCCATTTTTTTTTGAAAAAAAAATTCAAGGAAATATTTGAATTAGTGTGACTGCAATGTGATCACATCTATTAATAATTGCTGTGCTACAGAATTTTAAGCACAATCAGAATATAGCTAATCTCTTTCTTTCAAAATATCCTAAACTAGTGCGCCTTAATTCATTTAATCAATGTCTAGAAATGGTTCTATTTTCTGCCTTTTGATTTTTTAAGATTAACGACCAGTTTTAAAACAATGCCCTGGGTTTTGGTAATGTGGGCTTCATAATAATAATTATAATAATATTTTTTGAAAACGTCAAGAACCCCACTTGAGCATGCATACTTTAAGATTTTCATGCCACACTTACTGATTTTGATAGATTTTAAGTATACCAGACCAGTGTAAGCTGAGGATTTTTAAAGCAATCATGACTCAAACACCCATTTCTTAGTCAGAAATACAGAATTCATTGATCAGGACATCGTTGGCATTGATAATTTGAATCAGTTAGTGTACAATATAAATGTGTATTCTGATTGATTGCCGAGAAAATTTAAGAGAGCACATGATAGCATCATGGCTGCTACAAATTTCGTCATTAGATTCAATGATTGCAAAATTACAAACAAATCGCTCTTAATATGCTAAAAATTGACTACTATGTTAAGCACTGGACATCCTTGTTATAGCAATTAGTGATAACTTTTTTAACGAGTGCTTTCCTTACAAGACTGCCTTTTTGAAATATATTATCTTGATTATGCTAAAATGCAATTATTTACCTTTACTTTCTGATTTTATTTTTAGATACTTGGATGTATTGAAAAAGAAAAACGAGAGAGAGAGAGAGAGATGAGACGAGATATACAATTAAACAAGGAGTATTATTTAAATATTAACACATTTAGGATGGCAATTTGAATTAACAACGACTTAAAAAAATACTTTTCTTTAAGTTGTTTTGTATGTGCAATAATTTCGATGTTGTAGCCAAATGGCTTCAACACTGAAGTTATTTTTAACCAAATTGATATAACTACTTTATAAATTGTGGTCTTACAATTTTTTAACATCTTTTATGTTAACCCCGTTGAATGAGAGGATTTTATAAATGGGATAGTTAACAAAACATTGATATCCCCTGAGAAGCAACTTAAGATTATTTAGAGTTAAGCTATTTTGCACTTTTTACTTAATATTAGGGATAGAATATTTAAAAACACTTTTTATTAAACAATAAAAATTTATTTTTTCTTTAAAAAATCTTGTAAGCAAAACTACTACTCTGTTTATTTGTAATTTGCAGATTTTATTCTCTTCGTGTTAAATATTATTGAAATCAAAATTCTACTGAAACAGATGAAAAAATAAATCTTTCAGTACATCAATAGTAATATACCTTAATTTAAAAAGCTAGAATAAAATGTATTAAGACTTTTTAGAGTATGTGAAAGCAATTTCTTTTTTACCATACCAGAAGACTGAAATCGAAAAATGAATTATCGAAAGGATATTTGAATTTTTAAAGATACCAACGGCCAAAACCTAACCAAGATTTATATTGAGTTCAAGAAATGATACCGTTATGTATATAAATATTACAAAAGGTCTGAAAGAATAGCATTGTTATTTTACAAGCTTATTATTCAAATTCCTTTTATGCACGTTTCAAAATGTGAAGATGCATAAATTTGCAGCAGTGCAGCTGAAATTGTTGTTCTAAAGAAGATGATTTGAAGTTAGACATGACACTGAAAGAATATCTTGCCTCCCTTTAACAGACGGCTCAAGAACAGGGATATAGACAAGCATACGCTTTTATTATTTTTTATATGCTTACGTAGCTATTTTACTGTATAATGTATGATATGAATAAGATTCTAAAAATGGGCTTTTACAGGATGTTTCACAAGGTATACAGAGTCTAATTTTTACATATTCAGATGGAAGACATTAAGGCGAGTAATTGGATACATAACATGCGGGATCCCTGAATATACCGTCATAATATAATTACAAGAAAAACGTTAATTATGAATCCGACATTTTTTATTACAAATTATACGACGATTGCCCAATGTGGAACATTTCCTAAGCGATTACGCAAACTCGGGGTAACCAATGAGAGAAAAGGCGTGTCTGCAAGTGTATATGCAAATTCCTGCAGAGGTAAATAAGGCTAGAAAACAGGTTTGATGAGAATAAATTGCGCATTATTCGCTAAAATATTTCTTTGAAATGTTCGTATTCGTTGCGATTCTGAAGTGAGAAGATATTCGACTGAAACGCGTTTTCATGGTGCTGACATATCATGAATTGCAATCATGTCACAGTATGGTTCAAAAACCCTACAATCGCCACAACATAAACGGTGTGATGATCAAACATTTGAATGGGTTAACGGGGTGCCTAACCAAGGAAGGGGCTTATCACCGGTAATGGTAGATTTCGCAGCACATGGCCTTGAGTTCTTGCCGTCTTCGTTGGAGTCTGAAGTCTGAAGTGGATCTGGAGATCTTGGCTTTCAGTATTTATAATATTTGCGAGATGAAGGAGGAGGTTGGGTGGCGAGTGTCAGGACTCGTTTCTATTGGCTGTCATCTGGGTGGGGACGATCAAAAGAACGTTGAGAATAGTTAAGGCAACCGGCACTATGTTGGACAACGGGCTAGCGAAGATGTGGAGGGAAAAAGATGCATGCAAGAAGACAACCTAATGTTCAGAAAGCGAAAGTTTTTGAGTAACAGTGACATTCCATTCTTGCATGGCATAGACAAGATAAGCGATTTTTGGTTAAAGCAAAATAGTGATAGACCTCATCACACTCTCGAAACTTGGATCTCTTAGCTGAATATTTTCACGAGAGACTGATCAAGTGTAATTCTATTGCGATACAAATAATGTTAGAGGATGTACTTCTTCCTATTTGGAACTCGTGCGACTTTATTTTATGAGACATTTGAAAGACACAATATATCTCATGCAGTTCTCAATATTAGATTACATAAGAGCAGCAATTAAAACCGAGGTCAAGAAAATTGGAATATATGTTTTACAGAAAACAATAGGGAATTTCGATTCCAGACCTCACCATATCTTTTGTTCGAACGGCCGGCATTTCAAAATCTATTGCACTAAAACTTCATTCTAGTTTCTTGAAGTTTTCATGGCACAAGCTTAACACCCCAATTGGACAATGAGGCTAAATTAGGAGACCTCCTATGTTACACATTAAAATGGTCGTCTTGACGTGTGTTATTCGAATCTGTAAAAATTAGGCGTTGTATACCTTATGGGTACGGTGACCAGACGCCCTTTATTTCAGAGGACAGTCCTTTATTTGAAGGCTCTGTCCTCTAACTTTATTTATTTCCTGAAATAAGCATATTGTCCTTTATTTTGAGAAATCGTCGCAAAATCGAATTTCTCAAATTGGTTTTCTGTAAAATTTAACTTTGAAATGAATTGCCTTGAATTTCACGACTTTTTGAAGCGTGAACCGGCACCTTTGCGAAAAATCCATACATCTGGAAAGTATGAGCAATAAATTATTTAATATCCTATATTTACATATTACATTATTTAAAACTCGTTGAACATATTAATGTCTGCTTCTATTGTTTTAATAAACCTTTTGAATTACTAAGCTTTTTGGAGTTTTTTTTATCAGGAAGCGTCCATAAATGATCTCAATATTTGGGATAATTTTGGCCCTGCCTACCCCAATCCCCATGTCACAATTTGTCACAACTTGGAAGACCCCAAATTAACATTTTTGACGTCACACGAACGCACGAACCCCCATCCCTAACACAAAATTATTGAGCACGAATTTAAATTACCATACCCCCCCCCCTCATGTCACGTTACAAGTGTCCTTTATTTTCTCCGAAAAAATATGGTCACCGTACTTATGGGACACTCTGTATTATAATACATTATTTTTTTAAATTTAAAGTCATATACAGAAATCAATGTCCACTTCAGTTATCATAAGAATACCTCTATCTGTTTTCTTAGTTACATTACCAGGATACAACCAAATAGTTTTAAATAGTAAATTTATGGTACGAGTTAAGTGATAATATATTTTTGAAGTACATCATGAGAACCTGCGACATTGACAAATAAGAAATAAAGGTCAGAACGGCAAACTTAATATATTTTTTGTACAAAATTTTGCAACGACGTAAAATTATTACATAGATTTATAGTTTACAGTTGCCTACAGAGTTAAGCATTTTATTGAAGTCTTACTAACATAAAACAGCTTATCGAAATATTACCACAGATAAACTTTCTTACCTTTGAAAATAGTAAAAGTTACATCCAATCTAGATGATGAGAATATTTTGTAATATATTTAAGATTTTAAACATTAAGAGCTCAAAGTTATATTATTAATTATAGAATAATCAAAATATTTCATTGATTTAACTGAAATTACTTACCCTGACTTTATACTCGGATTATTAAATTTACTTATTGACAAGTTTTGTTTCCACGACGGAAAAAGTTTCTTCTACTCTTTTTCGAAAAAGGAATAAAAAAGTAATTGCAATTTGACAATAGTAAATTGCAATTACTTTTTTATTGTATAACTATACATTGAAGTAATGTATAGTTTAGCTAAATTAACTTCCTTTATTTAAAGCAATATTGAGGTTATTATGGAACAGATCTCGTACTTTTTAACCGTGGTTAGATGACGAGGAAGACACTTGAGCGGGCACTTCATTTTCTAAATTTCCACTCAATACCAGTGAGAGGAATTTTGGTTCTGGCGGATTTAATGTGCATGACACCCGCTTATACAACTGTTCCTCGTTGGAATCAGGTCTCGAACTTCAAAACTTCCGGTTCCAAAGGCGAGATTTTGCCACCAGGCCACCGCAATCTCCAAAAATATAGAATTCATTTAATCTGTTCTTGGTGATGCAAAAAATTGACAAAATTCGAAGTATCTAGGATCTGGTCTTGTTTTAAATATAAAGCTATTACTCATTTTTATAATTTTTATAAAATCATATCATGCGTAAATAAATTAAAAGAATGAATGTATAGTTAAATGCTTGAGGTTATATGAAAGTCAAAGACATCGTTTGAATATATGAAAAATTATACAAATATGATAGATGAAAAGATATTTCTGGTCGATCTTCCTAAATAATCGTTAGCGTTTAATTGTGATACAATGAATTAGGCCGGGGGAAAAGTATATATATGCAGTTTAAGAGCTGTTAATCTAATGATGATGATGAAATAAATGTAAAATAAATTCATCATCAAATTCTATTATTGAAAAATGTGATGTAGATTGATGAGCATAATGAAATATTACATAATATTTCAAATTATTTTTGCTAAAATCAAATTTTAACATTAATTAATTAAATTTTTATTTAACTTTGACTTAATTCCATGTCTATACAAGAAAATTATTCATATTTCGTATCGGAAAATATATGCTCGTTTAGAATGTTATAAAAATTTGAACTTTAGAGTAGACACGAAAAAACTGAGTTTATATATGACAACGGTAATATAACCAGCATTAGAGGCTTTGAAGTGATAATTTTCATTTTTATATTTGTTGATTTATACCTTCTGAAAGTATAATTTTTTGCAACATTTAAATTATTTTTCTAGCTTATAGTATATACCTAGAACTAAAGGTGTAGAAATTAGCCTTAAGACCCAGTTAGAAAGAAAATTTTATACAATAAATTCTATTTTTATTTACAATACAAAAATATCGTGCTATACATGTTTGTAACTTTCTTCAAGAGAACATTTATCACAAAATACAAAGTTAAGCCAGATTTCAAAACTTTTAAATAGGCCATGAGAACCATCCCAGTTGATCCCCCGAACAAATGGTGTTTCCAAAGAAGGGCATTACAAGTCTTTCAATGTTATTAAGGACAAGATCTTAGAGTGTCGGGAAAATCGGAGTATGCTGATCCTCGTATCAAAACGATTCTCAGCAGGAACAATTCCAATCGCCTGCCATTACGGTCATAAATTGCTTGCCGTAGATTAACTGCTGGAGTTATTGGGCTTCCTGAAGTCTATTGCATTTGCGTGCTAGTATTTTATACCGTAATTGGGTAAGTGAGAGGGAAAAGAGTCTCTCAAGTATCTATGCAGAGAAGTACCCATTACCTGGCTACTGAGTCCCAGAAGTGCTCAAAGTGATTTATAGTACTTTCGACACACTAGTGTCACGAAAGCCTGAGACGAAGGTAATGAAGAATTAAGAAACACTTTGTGTTATGAGACGAAATTGGAGTCTGAAGAATGGATTTGTTGTGAAGAATTCGAAAGAGAGTACAGGTGGAATACTTGAAATCTGGAAGGAACATCTGAGATTAATTAAGGTTGAGACTTCCAGATTTCTTTTCTTATCATAATTTTGGAAATGATAGTTCAAACTTGTTCAAAAACATTGGAGAAAATGGAATGAAGATAGAAGGTATAGGAAGTTTTAGAACAAAATGAGATTTTCTTTTTTTTCTTCCTTTTTTTAAATAAACAATTCTGATTTGATATATGAAAGCAAAAATATAATTCGAAAACATTTTGTTGATTGGAAATTTTCATTAATAAAAATTTCCAAAAAACTGAAGTAAATTTTGGTACAAGAAATTACAGCAAAATTACAGTCTAAGATTCACTTTGTTGTGAATTTTGTAAATTACAGATTTTTATTGATAGAAAAATATGAATAAAATTCAGCAGGCATACTTTATGCTATTAAAATATCTCTAAATAACATTTGTTTATATATCTGGCTGTAATGCATTTCTTAAAACGCATTAAGTATTAAAATAATAGCAATTTATTTACTTTTTATTAATTTGAACCTAGTGTTCATCACGTTTTATAATAAATGTTTAAATAATGAATTATTAAACACAGAACATATGCAATACAAACAAACATTAACTTTCAATAATATAATTTGTTATTCGCACTTTCAAAAGAATTTTAAACTTCCATTATTATAAAAGCGAATTTTGTGCTGCTTAATTCACATGTAGAATCTAATTTAGATTCAGCTACTAATTTTCCAAGCCTTACGAATCAGGTATATTAGTCCAACTGCAAAAATGTGGAATTTGACGTAAAGAAAAATGAATTATATTTATTGGATCTATAAATTTTCTGAAGAAAAAAAATTTAACCCTTCTTTGCATGATGATGGAAATTTCCATCATAATATTTAGTCAACAAAAAAGGTACTCAAAACCCTTGTACTGTAAATTTGTTGTTGCTGGCAACTTTTTAAGCGACTATTGCGTACAAAAAAACGCAGTTGTCAAAAAATAGCACACGTCACTGTCAATTACCAGGCCTACAACTTGTCATTCCGCTGTTTGTTGTGACTGGAAGAAATGAGCGAGATTTTAAATTGTTTTATGGATATTAATTTATTATTAATAATTATTAATTAATTAAATTATCATACAGAATAAAGAAGATTTAGTAAAAATATTTTTTTTATTTAGTACTGAGCTAAATATGTGACAATGCATGATGATGTAAATTTCTATCATATTGTTTTTTACATAATATATATTTTTATTTACACCAAGATTTTTTTAAAAATATTTTTCCTTTAATCTAGAGCATTAATTACATCACCCTGATTTTTTTTAAAAAAAGAAAAAAATCATGCAAAGAAGGGTTAAATTTTATTCCGCCTTCTAGTTTTAATAGCAATATTTAACAAAATATTTTTGATGCATTAACATTCTCACAAAAAATAATAAGACTATGAAACATTATTTTAAACCATAAAAATTGTCTTGAAGAAATGCTTAGAGTTAAATGAAGATTCTTTCTGCGGGAAGTCACTGATATATTCTAAAAAGTTCTAATATGTTAACATTAAAGTCACGGTCAATTTTAATAGCAGAAGTACGAAACGGTGCTGTTTAAAATGAAATATGACTGATAATACAGAGAAATTATATAATAATTTACATATTACTTATTTAAAGTTAGTTTTTTCTCTCGTTATTTTATTGTAATTTTAATAAAAGAGTTACAAAAATAAATGAAATGGTTTTGTTTTTAAAGATTAATTAGTTGAGCTTTTTCATATCTTCATGATTTTTTTCTGATGATTTCTGTTCACCTGTACTCATATTGATATCTGATGTAAAAAAAATTAATAAGTTTATTATAGAAGACACAAGTGAAAGAAAAAAATGCATTTGTCATGTATGAACAAAAAAAAAATCCCTCCCCCCTTATAATAAATCCTAAATTAAACGAGCCATGATATGACCTACATTAACTAACCAATTACAGTTCCAGAATCAACATAAAGGCACTTTGATAAACAGTCACCTGAGGTAGAATTAACATGAAAGTCCAATTTCGATTGTTAAGTCAAACTTCAAAATGCCAACAGAAGCATTTAAATTTTGCTATACATTTAAGAAATCGGGGCATTAAAAGACAATAAACAGAAACAAAAGTTTATTTCTAGTCTTAAACAAGTCTTGCAAATTGTACTTTCAAATGAGATTATCATTTGCATTTGAAATGAGGATTTCTCCTTAAACATCGAGAAGAATAGAGCGATTTGTGAAGGGTGCTTTCAAAGTGTGAAGTTAGAGAAATTATCATTTGTTACCATTAAAAAAGAATCTTGAATTGGAAAGAGGTCTATTACGAAAATGACTCTTCTTAACGTTCATAAAATCATTTGAAAATCATGATGGAAAAACTAAAGAAAAATTAGTCCCAACTGTCAGAAATTTATGAACTAGTATGCAAATGCACTTGAATAAATCTGTAGATTACTTATATTAAGTTTTGAACAATAAATTTAATTTTAAGGAGGTCAACCCTGGCTACTATGCGATATATAGGGGATATGTCATAAT